>JAOYSI010009139.1:0-11087 GCA_025775065.1 Hiodon alosoides | reverse complement strand
TGTCGGTTGGCCCTCCCCCCCCCCCCTCCCCCCCCCCGCTCTTCTTTTGCTTTGTTGCTTGCTCTTTTGCTGCTCTCTCGCTCTTCCGCTCCCTAACCCTCTACCACCACACTGCCCCCCCCCCCCCCCCCCCCCCGTGTCATAGGTTCACCCACTTCCCATGACAGGCGGCGCTGGGACGTGACTCGCCAGTCTTCTCTCCCCAGGTGCCAAGCTCCGCGCGTGATCTCGTCCTCCCCTTCCACCTGCTCCCTGACTTCGGGGCCCCAGCGCTCCTCCCTTGAGCACGGGGCCGCCGCCACCTCGTCCCATCCCTGAGGGACGGCCTCGGCCTGAGAAGGCTGGCTCTTCTCTTCCTGCTTCCAGCCCGGGCCCTGCCGATGTCCACTAGGTCCTGTGTGCATCTTCCCTTTCATCTGAGGAGCCGCAGGCCTGTCCGCAGCGGATTTTAAGAGACTACGTCTTCTGTGTCTGTTTTGTTTTGATCGGAGCCAGTCTTTGAAGCCTTCTAACGCAGGGATTATTTTCTCTTTGACTAGCATGTTGTCGAGCTTGATTTTAAAACAGAGCAAACCTGATCCTCACAATGTCCGGTAGCCACTCCCCATTCCCCCCTCTTGCAAGACGCAAGAGAAGTTTGAAGAGTTTGTTGTTTTTGAAAGTGCAAGGCTAGCGGGCCTTGTGCGTCTTCTCTGTTGGCTGAGTGTTTGAAACATGCGGTCCCTTTAGAAAAAGCACCACAGACCTTAAATTACTTGAACAGCCACGTCAGCCAAGTTTACTGCCATTTGTTTAAGACAATTAACAAAATGCTCACTCAAACCAAAATCTAAATCTAAAAAACCCAGTTAAATTATCTTATGAAAAGTACAAGAGAAATGAGATTCCAGGTTTCCTCGTTTCATTAAGGTTTTCTCTATAGAAGAACTGATCTACAAAGAGCCATGGGAGAGGGAATTTCATTCATACCTTTTTTTTATGTCTGTGAAGAGCAACATTTTAAAGATGTTTATCCCAGGCAGACCTCATCAGCGCTTCCCATGCTTGGTCTATCACATAGAAAAACCCATAGCAACAACAACGCTAACTCAAAAACAAAACTGCGGCGTGTTAGCAAAGATGTTATGTCTGCCATTTATCTTACAACACTATACGGTATGTCTGCAGTGTGACATTGCGGGGCTCGATTTTGCTTTGGTTGATTAAAAAATAGAGATTTTATGTATGACAAGCTATTGTGCGTTGTGAAATGACAGGCAAACCAGTAGTAATAATTCTCATTAGGTCTCTTTCATTGTCAAAGAACGTGGTGCGGTTGTTAAGGTGTTGCTAACGACTTGTCGGAGGTTGACATTCAAAGGTTTTCCCTGGTATTGTGCACTCAAGGTCCCAAACCTGTATCGCTTCAGTGAATACCTTGTCATGTGAATGGACATAGCGTCAAACTGGATGAGAGTGCGTGCTGAGCGACGGACTCAATTTTGAAAAGTCAAATAGGTTTACGTCATAAACCAAATTGCGTAGTTATTCGTGACAAATGAGACTTTAAATTGTACCGATGTAATTGTATTCATTGTACATAAGAGTGCATCAGAGTCCCTGCATGTGCATTCAGAAGTCCAGCCAGTGATTTTACGCCTTCTCTTTCTGAACCTCTGCTGCTGGCAATGTGGGTATGCCCTTCCCTGTCCCCTACCTGGAGGACGCCTGCTGAAAAGACTTTGGCCTTGTTAGGCCTTCTTCCATTGCCTAATCTTTTAAATTTTTCAAAAGAGTCATCATAAAATGAAGCTTTTCCGTTAGATGGACCCAGAATATACAGACACATTGAGAAAGGAGAATTGTTCATCATTGAGACATGGGAATAACAGAGATGCTACAGTAATTAATGGCCAATACACATGCTGTTTAATGTATAGTTCTCCCCTCGCCTGTGTAATTTGTTATGTTTAAGTCAGTAGATCACTGATTAAAATAAACAGATTTAAAATGATTTTTTTTTTTTTTAAAAGGTTGAACCTGAAAATGAACATGAAGAATGTTTCAATGCTGACACTATTATTTAAAGCTGCACCTGCTCGACATGATGGGATTTTGTTCAACAGTTGAAAAGACACAAGGTTGTCTGTCACAGTCCTTGGGGATTATCAATGTCCAGTGAAACTGAAGTTTGAGTAACAATGTGTCAGGCTGTGCTGTTAACTAAATGATTGCTTACTTACGCTGAAGGTTACTTTTAAGCCATGTGTCTCAAGTTAAATAATAACCCTACCTGTGCAGTTGACCCAGCAATGCAGTTTGAATGCAGACAGAACAGGCCAGTTTAGGATTACACTAATTAATAAAAGACAGGTTAAGAAGAGCAATGTCGTGGGAATCGGGCAGAGTAATTCTGCCTGAATTATTGATTTTGTCAGCTGATGCTGCTTCATGTTACACCTAATAGTCATTTTGGGCAGACAGGTGAAAGGTGTTTGGTGTCTATTCCTTCTGACCTTACCCTGGGTCATTTCCCCTTCATTTAATCCCCTGTATGTCATATAAAAACCTTTCATGATTCAGACAGGGGAAGTACTGTATGCAGTGTTGATCATTTGCGGAACTGTGGATGTAGGTGATCAATGCCTGAGCTAAATAAAAAAATCAACTGTCCCGTTGTTCTTCAGTAAAATCAAGTGCCAAAGTCTGGTCGCACTGCTGAAAGCTTACACTGACCCACTTAAGAACTGACCATATGCCAACTCCCCGCCTGTGTGAGATGCCGTGGCGTGTGCCTGTGTCCAGTGTACTGAACAGTGTACGTGTCTGTATTCTTTCTTACTCTTATTTGTGACATGATGCAGCACTACAGGTTCTTAATCATGGTTCTGGGAATGTTTGCTAATAATGCCTTTTGTTTGTAGGTACCAAAGCAGCGCAGCTACAAGGCATTGTGTGCATTGTAGGTCTTGTAACTGGTTGTCCAAGTTAAAGTGATTCTGAGCAGTGTTTTTCTAAGGCATGTTTTGTATGACCCTTTAAAAACAGGAATTATTTTAAGGACACAAAGCTGTCACAAATGCAAGTGTATCAGCTGTAGCTCTCTGGGCTGCAGGGCATTCAAACAAAACAATATAAACTTTCCCATGGACAGTGACAGAGCCAACTGGGCACGGCATTTCATTGTGCCAACGATGAGTTCATTGTGAGGAGCGGTATGCAGGAAAGCAGGCACAGAGAGCAGATTTTAGTCACCGATTCACGCTTTTTCTTTGGCCTATAAGGCCACTGCCTGCTTGCTGGGTCCTGTTCCTCCTGAGGTACAGTCTGCATAGTTTATTCCTTTGTGTCAGGTCTGTTCTCTGTGCTCAATTAGTTAAACTTGGCACCTGGCAAAAAAAGATTAGCTGTTACTTCCCATGAAGAGTATAATCGGTGTGTGTGTATGTGAAAGTTATGTGTCCGTGTGACAGGAAGGAATATAAATAGCTAGTTTCTCTGTGTTCCCAATGCACCCTCCTCATACTTCTTTCCTATTTGACTTTAAAACTTAAAACTCACCTTAATTGCACTGCGAAGCAATCCAAACGACTTTCAACAATGTTAAACAAACATTCTAAGTGCACCAGTACGTTCGAAAAAAGCCCAAGCAAATGCACATCTTTTTTAATATATATTTTTTTCTTTGTTTTTTTAAATTACATTTTCTTTGTTGTGTTGTTTCAGAATGATGCTCGGTTTCCCAGCCACCAGCTAGTTACCCATGTGTCTTTCCGTTGCAATCGTTGTGTTTGTTAAACATTTTTATGGTTACCGAATTTGGTGTGCCCAAAACGGGATCACATTGCCTTAATGTCTAATGAACACGAATCAGGCCTGGTCTGATGATGCACATATATTTATTAGCACATTCTGGAGCACATCCACTGTGGCCACCAACACACTTTCTTTTCTGGAACATGTACGAGCTAGAGGTTGGAAAGCACTGTGCATTTCTACTGAATCCAGTGGGTCAAAACAATAGCAGGGAAAAAAAAGTTTAATTCTATGCATTCAGTGCATCACCCTTTCCTGTAAAAACCAATGCTTGGGCAGACATTTGGCATGCATCAGCTACAGATCCTGGATCAGGGGGCTCCCCAATGACATTTCGGACAAAATGTCGATACATTAGCTGGCACACACTACTGGATGCTGGAAACCTGACATTTCTGGGTCGCGTGGTTTGGCTGCCATGTTGAATATGCTACAGATATGCAAATACCTCCTGCTGTAACATCTTAAGGCCTGTTGAGACATTTTTGAATGATGGTAGCCAGATTATTATCCTCATTATGACCCCTTAGTATAATGTAGATGACATCATAAGAATTTCCTGTGTATAGTTCCACCTGTAAGCCATTGAGGGTTCTTGTGCCCTATACTTTTGCCCAAAACAAATCTATACTATGGGCAGAAGTTAATATTTGATGTTAATGTAAAGTATTTGTTGTAATAAATGAGAGGACGGTACATATTCTTCTGCCTATTACAACTTCACATAGTGAAATAAAAAGAAAGAATAACTAGCCTTTGAACCATCTCGGAAATAAAAAATGTTCATGATGCCTTGTAAATATTGAAGTCCTTTGGATAAAATGTTAATTTTCTTCTTTTTTTTTGTAAAATTATATTGGGTTTTCATATTCCTTTGTGTAGTTTTACACTTCCGTATGTTTTCCATTTACTTTTTATTCCCATGTGTTGAAAGTAAGTAAGAGAACCAACCGAAAAAATAATTTGGATCTCAGGAGAGAAAATAGGACCCAATATATTCCATTGTTGCCATGGTGATATATTTGGGATAGAATGGGTATATTTTTTCCTCTGTGGGGTACCTTTGTGTTTTTATTTTTATTTTTCTCTTTGTTTTGTGTGTTTAATAATCTATTTCCGTTCTGGCTGGCATGCTATGGACTCTGCTTCTGTAAATTCATGACGAAAATTAACAACAGTCACATAATCGCTACAAGGGAAAGACAAATAAACATGTTGGAAAACCATATGTGCCTGACCCCTTTTACTACGTGTCACCATTTGTACTGTAATTCTGTGTTACACCTTGGAGACCTCGTGTCCTAATAGAACGCTGTCACCCCCATTGTCCTTGACTTTGTAGCTCTTCTGATTGGGCTTTTTTATTGGTCGGCTGACTTGTAACTGTGAGCGTGGAAATGGGAATGCCACAGAAGCACAGTGTGCCACCCGTGTGATGACTTTTATATGATTCGGACAAATCCACGTAGGCTTGTCTTAACCTAACACAATTAAAACAAAGAACAGCTACCTTTCCCATGGTAAATTTTCGCAATAGTATAATTTATAAGCCTATGCATGATAGTAAAAAAAAAACATATATAGTTGGTTGTCTCTTCTGTTGTCAACCTCAGACGAAATGTAGACCTACCAGCACTGTTGGGCTGGTTTGTCATGTGAGTGTGAAGAGTAGAGTTTTGTCTTTCTAAATGTCTAAAAGTCGCTCCATTACAACTAGACAACAACCTATTCAGAACTGACAAGCCACATTTAGAGAGCACCATGTGGTTTCACAGAAGGAACACCTCTGGGGCATGCACAGCACCCTCTGGTGGGAAAAAATCTTAACCGCATTTCATTTCAGGACCCTTTTATTGTTTTATTTATCTTTCAATTACATTTGGCAAACAAACACTTTTTGTAGGCTGTCATTCGTCTGGATTACACATGTTTTTACACCGTTTTCACGCATGGCGTAGCAAATACCATGTTATTTATTTCCAAAAAGCACAATAACAATAACAAAGTACAGTAGAGAGTGGTGACACAATACTGAAGCGAGTGCCTTATAATATTAATAAAAAATAAAAAATTAAATAGCAAAAGGGGGGCAAGGTGAAAACTGGACAAAGGGCTGAATGGGGCCTTTCTGCTGCTCCAATTGCTTCAAAACCAACGCCATTCAGGTTCTCTTCTTCTTTAACATATGGGTAGACGTGAAGGGTAACCATAAGAGGCAAGAAATGACTGGCATGACCAGAATGTGGATTCACCAAGGTCATCATCTTTGCCTAGATATAGTTCTGTCATGGCATATAAAAAATAGTCAGGAATAAACTGAAATATAAATGTTGCATTAGCCAGGTTGAGTTGTGCAATGTGTATGAAAGTCCTTTTGCTTTGGATGGATTTGGGCTTTTTTAACAGTCTCGTCCCTGACTTTGTGCTGGTGTTAGCTCTTCCAGAGCTGATTCAAATCTATAGAGAGGCTATGGCCACTAATGGTTACTTTCCCATGTCGTATCAGCTTGGGGACTCATTTTTAGGTGTTCTTATTTTGATGAGAATCCTTCTGTTCCTGTTGCAGCTCCTATCCATGACAAAAGAAATACAAATGCCCATGTAATGCGTTTTCAATACACTTGCACATGCAATGCCAGAGATAAAGTGCACAAATGTTGTTCTGGTAACTTTTGGATTGCCAAGGCCATTTCAAAAGATGTACACCATTCCCTGTGTCAGAATCACATTTTATAAGATGTGGGTTAATGGGTAAGTAAACATGAGGGTGGACAAGGAAATATGAGGGCAACAGTTAACGTCCATCACTTACTCGACAGTGACTCGGAGGAAGATTTTGATCAGATTTCTGATCAGTACATGCAGCTGCAAAACAAATGTAATGCTGGATTTGTGAGTTGTTTTGACAAGAGTCTAAG
The DNA here is from genome assembly GCA_025775065.1 of Hiodon alosoides. NCBI lineage: Eukaryota > Metazoa > Chordata > Actinopteri > Hiodontiformes > Hiodontidae > Hiodon > Hiodon alosoides. Next base: position 4,374 of record JAOYSI010009139.1, on the reverse strand, counting down.
GAATGAGATATCTACCAAATGTGCCAAGCGGTTTCTGGAGGAATTTTTAGGTTTATACTCTAACTAGCGCCATAACCACAAATGTGTCGGAGCGAATAAATACCCTGCTTAAGGAGACAGCAAACTGGAAGGCGATGCCTATAGAAGTCATTGTCCATTCCTTCCATTTTCTGCAAACATATTACTAAATGAAAATATTGAGAGGACGATTTGACAGTGGAAACTACTACTTGAGAATTGAATATTCTTGTCTTCAACTGGATCCACCAATACAGAGTCCCTGCACGACTAAATCCTGTTACATCCCATTGAGGTTGAGAGAATGGAAGGAGAATGGAACTGTAAAAACGAGTCTGGTCGCACTGCTGTAACATATGATATGTTATATGTATGATACACAACGATATGTAACATCGGCACATGGACTTGCAGAAATTATTCTAAAAGAATCAAACAAAAAGTTTAATCATTACAGGGCTAAGAGGAATAAACTACATTGGCACAGCCTTGCCTGAGGAGAAGTACCTGTACCTGTACCTGTAGTAGTTCAAATCATTTTCTCATTCTTTAGGCCTTATTTCATGTTAGCAAATTTTAGCTACCAGAGCCAATTGATGCTAGCCATGCTTTGGAAGAGCCAGGCCATGAAACTGTTGAAATGTATTTTTCAAAACCACAGCTGTCCAGAACCCCTATCAAAAGTTAGGTAATGGCGGCCACATGGAATACAATTATAGTCTATCCTTCATTTCGGACTGTTCGCTTTGGAAACATTGCAATTGACGTTATAGCCCTTGCTCGGAAGTAATTGGATAACAGATGCCAATATTGATGGGTTTCTGTTTTTTAGGATGACGTCACTCAAAACAATGTAGACATGTGCCTCATTTCAATACGTATGAAGAAAACAATTGAATTGACAAACAATGTCGCTTTGTGCGTAGGTGAAAGAGAAAGGAAAATGGCTCATGCTCATGATTTGTGTGATTGTGTTTACTAAGAGGAAACTAATGCTCAATCCAGATCCTTTGAAAGGATTTTCTCCCAAAAGTCAGGTTCAAGGCTTTGTTGGTGAGCACATTGAAACACCAGTCGACTGGTCTGAATGGACAAATTATGCACCTGATGACATGACTTGAAGTGACTACGTGCCTTTTTTCCACCCTTTTGCGTTTTTGCATTGAACACGATCAACCTTTTTTATGAATATAAAAAGCAGTCTAAGGTTAAACTGCAGTATTAGGTTGCAGTGCTCTGTTTTATATGGTTTTTGGAAATCAGTATTCCAGTTTATGAGAGATGCTATTCAACCACCACCACCACCTCAGCAAGGCTTTAATTACAATTACAGCACCAACGATCAAACCCGTGAAAGTCAAAACCAGCCTCCTTAGATGAATGACATCCTAGAAAGAGTTTGTTAAACTAAATTAAACTGAGAGATTAATTGAAAATAAACTTGAAAAATCATTTGGCAAATAGCTAAATAAATTAATGAATTGAAAAGTTAATTTATTAATTCTAGACTGAATTTGGACCCTTGTAATGCTCTATACCAGTAAATAGCTTTTCTCTCTTTGACAAAATCACCCGCACCTCCTCCAATCCTCAGAGATTAACATAGGAATGATTTTTAAAAATGGTTATAAGTGTGACATGTCCAAATTCCTTAAACATCTCAGATAACGGCTTTTCAATGCAGTCTGTGCGATTCAGGCCAAATTGCATAATGGCCTGGAGGGAGCTAAGTAGGCTGCACCAAAGACACATTACATTCTTTAAACTCCATGGATTTGAATGCAGGGAGTTCTGCTGAGTATGTTTGACCCCATTTTAACTTTACCACAATTTTCAGGTTTTTTCTGTTCATGCCATTATGTATGTATTATACAGCCTAAAATATTATATTTATCTTCAATAGTCGCTAAAATGTGCTCAAAAGCTTTCAGTTAGCATTATTCCACAATTTATATAATATATGTTATAATCTAAAACAATAAAAGCGTTTTTAAAGCGTTTGATTTTGAATTTATATCCAAACTTTTATTTTGACTTTCTTCGGGAATTTTCGGGCCCCGGAAGTAACTTATTATTGTTGCCTGCTTCATGTTGGGTGGATGAAATTGAGCTCTAGTACTTTTACCAAATGAACGGCTGTACAGCGCTAAATTTGCATAAAGTTAACGAATATTACTGGAATGAGTTACGGCTGTTCTATAAAGCACATCCGTGTTTTGTTTAGTAGTCGGTTGGTTCCCAAGGTCTTCTTATTGATTTATTGATTAATTTCGGCAAGCAGGCTATATTTCCCGGTTGGCACATGAGGTGTTTGTTGATTTCTAAAATTATATTTTATTATTTTGTGGATTTTTTTTTTTCCTCAGTAATGGAATAGATGGTTGTGGAAAATGTAAGCCCTAGCTATTAGCCATTTTAATCACGGAACTTGTTTTCCATTTACACTTTTAACTAATATCTTCGTTAAATTAGTCAACTAAACGCGTAAGTAATATGGGAAGATACGCCTTTCAGATTTTTGGCGGTATTGAGCCATTCAAACTCCATTTCTATGGAAAAACCGCACTAGCTAGCGATAGTTACGATCTGTGAGTTGGATCAACTTGAATGTCTGATATTATATATGAGTTATGGGTAAAACTTAAATATATTTTTTTAATAGCTGGGATGCTTTGGAAACTATTTCCTTATAACAATAACCGAAATATCCATAGCTATACAATTTTTCTTATTACTGAAAGCAAATATTTAGGAGGATGCTGCTGTGCTAAATATTTGCACTAACTAACATTAACTATGTTACTACTGTGCTAGTTTAGCTAGCAGCAGAATTATGTAGCTAGAAACATTGATAACATGCCCTTTGCTTATAGAAGATACTTACTTTTTGCTTATTTTCTATTTTTTTCTTAAAATATGTATTTTTAAAAAGTTTTAAAACTCTCGCTTCTGCATCATATTGTAACGGGGATGGCAGGCAGCGTTTCCCCCGCCAATGGGCTTTAGCCATCCCCGAAGGGGCTGCTGGGAAACCTAGCCCCCGAACTATAAATCGCGTTAATAATGTGTCTTATGTTTCGTGCTTTCTTTAATGTGTTGTGTAGTAGTTTAGTTTTAGTAACTATAACTACTGGTGTTTTTGTGGTTGTGGGTTGGGTCCCTCACCGTGGGCTTGTTTAACTGTGCGTTTGGCGACCATCTGTGTATTCGTGTGTTCGTTAGTTCCTTCGGCTGCTAGACCTGTCTTTGTCAAGATGGTCGAGAGCGCGTCTTTTTGTTAAAGCGGTGTCTGACTCTATGCTTGAACCCAGCAGAGTAGTAGCACTCCGACAAAACGCTATAATATGTTAGTTACATTCATGCAGATATATGCAAATTATTGATCAGATCATCCTGTGACATCACGTGAGGAGCCTAAATCCCCCCCACCTAAAACGGGGGTCTCAGTAGAAATCCTAAGTAGGTATTCCTTCAGGCAGGCGGACCTTAAATTTGGCGAATGTATTTTCAAAATTGCTGCTTTTGGTTAAATGTGAACTTATGCAAATATAAATTTTCGCCTAAAACGCAGATTGATTTTACCTAATTTCCTACTAACCTTTTGGGAAGACTGGTAATTATATTCTAAAGCATATTTGAGTTGTAGTATTTTGCTTTAAAATTTGTGGAGTTATAGCAATCAGTTTTAACGGATCATATTTAATATTCATATCACTGTTACGTGTTTGTTTTGTGGATATGTATGTGAGATCAGGGGCGTAGCAACCATTGCAACTAAATAACTGTCAGTTTTAGAAACTTCTATTTTCATCCCCCTTACAGAAAAGTTGCATGAATTTTACATGTGAGATTTGTACATGTGAAAACATGTATTTATATACAATATAATATATTTACAGTACATATATACAATAATTTTTTTTCACAAGAAACTTTCATTATTCTTCATTATTCACGTGGCAGACGTTTAAATCTTCACATGTAATATGATTTTTAATACAATGGATGGTAAACTATTCAAGGTGTGCATTAGAAGACTACTCCTTTAGCCTCAACCTTCAATTTTGTTCAACTCTCAAGACTATGCGCCAATCTTCAAATCATCATCCTTTCCTCTTTGGCCGTCATCATGTTTAATTAATGAGCTCCCACTCAGTGAAAGAGGAAAAACACATATTAACAGCCTTTTAATTAACAGCCTTAACAGCCTGATTTTGTCATAAAAACCTGAAACAGTTATGTTCTTTTGATCTTTTGTCAAGGAAATAAAATCCCTGGCTTCTGAGTTTCAAACATTGGTGCATTGCTAGGTACCGGTTGAAGTTGTTTTAAGTTTAAACCCAGTTAATCATCAAT
>JAOYSI010009136.1:0-11088 GCA_025775065.1 Hiodon alosoides | reverse complement strand
ATAGGGGGACTGTGACAGTGAAGGGACAGTGGCTATTAGAAATGTTTTGGTGATAAGAACCATTCCTGTTGTCGCACAATCACTGGTGGTTCCCCCCTAGTATGCTGGGTTCTGCCGGGACGGGTTCGGAACACCTTTATGGCCATGTGTCAAATTTTCAAATTACTTAACTTGAGATCATACTGGTTCCATAGGTGTGCATTAACAATGTGTTATCTCTCGCTTTCGAGCTATCACTTGAGGCATCCTGCAGGACTGCATCACTTTCACCCAAACAACCAATAGACCTATAGACATTTACATTTTACATTTACATTTTGTCGTTTAGCAGACGCTCTTGTCCAGAGGGACGTACAAAGTGCTGTGGATTCAGGGTTCACAAGGGCAATACGAGCTATCTTGCTCTATTAACAAAGACTGAGAGTATGTAAAAAACTAATGCTGCAAAGAGATAACATACCAAGAAACATGCTTAACCAACAATTCAACCAACATTCTATACCTAAGCAAAGGTAGACTGGACTCCAGCCATCTGGGTCCCCAACCCACTCCTCCGGATATCACAATGTTTTGGATTTTCCCTTAACTCCTCTCCTGGAGGGCATCACACACTATGGACATTAAATTCTTTAATTCAGCTCCTAGTGCCGGCATGCGGAGCATGGGCACCCCCATTAAGCTGGGTTCCTGATTGTGTGACTACCTGTGAAAGAACAAAATGACCACAAAAACCTCAGGTCTTGGTGATATGCCTGCAATTCCATCTGTTCTATAAACTACTCTAAACTAACTCTCACATCATGAAAATACCTGCCGCAGAATATCCCATCAAAACAACAGCATTGTGTTCAAATGAAGAGTTTGCTCTGCTGTCTAATTCATAATGGCATAGAAAATTAAGAGTACAACAACCGGTAGTATATCTAAAAATGTTATCCAGGTCTGTGAGTAATCCATTCGGAATAGCATGGCATTTGTACAGTGCATTTAATACCCCCCCGAAGTAACCATGCAACACTCTCAGTCAAAATTGATTTATTCAAATTTCAGCTAAAGAACAAGAACAGGTTTTTGGAAAACAAGTCCAAAAAATTATGTAAGAAAAAAAACCCCAAATAAAACATGCAAATCAATGGAAAAAAAATCAGTGAAAAAACAAATATGATAATTCCCTCGATAAAACCTCTAAACTCAGTCAGGCCAGATATTCTCATTCACGTCACATTATATTCCCTTGTCATGCAAAGTTGGAAAAACCTTCAAGTATGTCATACCCACCCACAGCACGCTTCACCAAATATCTCCTGGCGTTATGCATTCATTTAATAGACTTTCTTTAGATTTTCTTAGAGATGTTATATAGACCCAGTGTGACATGGCGGTGTTATATAAACCGAGCATGGCATGGTGGTGTTAAATAGACCCAGTGTGACCTGGTGGTGTTATATAGACCCAGTGTGGCAAGGCTTTGTTATATGGACCCAGTGTGACATGGTGGTGTTTGTATAGACCCAGTGTGACGTGGCAGTTTTATGTCGACCCAGTGTAGCATGGTGGATTTCTATAGACCCAGTAAGGCATGGCGGAGTTATGTGGATCCAATATGACCTGGTGGTGTTATGTGGACCCAGTGTGACATGGCGATGTTATGTGGACCCAGTATGACCTGGTGGTGTTATGTGGACCCAGTGTGACATGGCGATGTTATGTGGACCCAGTATGACCTGGTGGTGTTATGTGGACCCAGTGGGGCATGGCTGTGTTATATGGACCCAGTGTGACATGGGGGTGTTATGTGGATCTAGTATGACCTGGTGGTGTTATTTGGACCCAGTGTGACATGGAGGTGTTATATAGACCCAGTGTGACCTGGTGGTGTTATGTGGACCAAGTGTGACATGGTGGTGTTATGTGAGTCCATACGAGGATTTGATTTACTCGCGTTCGCGAGTAATTCAATAAAATTTAATAAATGTAATTAGTTCTTCCCTGACGTTAGTAACCAAGTAACCTGTTGCCTAACTGGAGCTGCCAGGGCTAACTGGAGCTGTAGGCCCTTGGTGGCAGTCCACCAGCTTGTTCTTCGTGTCTGTGTTGTATTGTGACGCTTTGTCTGGCTTTACCTGTGCTTTTGACCTGTGAATTTCATTTATATTTTGTTGTTAGCTGTGTTGTGTGGCTCCCATAGTTATTTATTTTGTTCTTCTGATCCCTCCCTGCTCCTTCCCTTAGCTGAGTGTGGGTCTGGGAAAACCAGGGTGTTAGAGGGGTGGGATTTGAGGGTCAGGAAGGTGAGAGTCGCCCCCGTTTTGAACTTTTAATGCATTTTCTTCTTTGCCTGCAGTGCAAACAGACCCTTCGCAACACGTTTGCTTGTGACTTTGTGAATGTCGTCACAGACCGTGCACAAGCGTTGTGTCCTGGAAGACACAGCTGGTGCCCCAGCCTACCTTGCAGCTACCCATAAAGTAGTAGGCTGATGCTCCGGAGTGGTGTAGCCAAAAGGTCAGAGGGGGAAATGGCGAGCACGGTTTGCGGCTCTGCTTGGGCTGGTCTGCAGGAGCGACATTTAAATCTGACCCCTTGGCACGTACACGCTGTGGTCAGAAGCTTTGAGAATTAAGTTGTTTCATACTCATTCGCATTTAGTGACAGCGCTTTCCTTTAGGGTGGTCAACATTCAGCTGAAATGGCGGGCAGTGTGTTCCATGCACGCACTGTGTTGTTCGCGAGGTAGGTCAGTTGTGGCCACGCCATCACCTTTGCCACGGGAACATGCCATCATCCTCAATGATGCACCTTTTGATTTTCCCCGCAGTTCAAATATCACATCCTCAATTTCCACCTGCAGTGTAATTATGTTTCAAATACCATATCCTCAATTTTCATCCGCAGCTGAACCGTGAACACATCTCATAGTCCACTGCTGAGGGTCTCGCTTTAATTCTGTTAATTTACACTCCACTCTAAATTGACCTACATACAACATCATGCAAACACATACCTAGGTGCCTTGCTTATGGGCACACTGTTTTCTCATTTATCAGTCTACTTTAACAAAGTCAAAGTCAAAGTCTTTTATTTGTCAAGTGCACTGAATAACATGTGTCATTCTGAACAATGATATATAAAAAAAAATACACACAACCCTGTGTATTTAGGGTATGAGTCCTGGTAGAGCATAGAAAAGTTGCAGAGAGATGGTTACGTATCTGTTCTCAAGTCTGAATGCTACAATGGTGGAGACACTAGTGAAATGGCTGAAGTTTGGTTGCTCTCTTTCATTCCCTTTAATTATATAACCACTTCCGCTCGATCATCTTTATTATATAAGCATGTGAAGACCTCAGAGCATGTAAACCTGCATGCCATGGGTCATACGTCAATAATCCTTGACAATAGATGAATGGTAAATTTAATGATCCGGAATAATATTCACAAAAAAAGGGTTGACTGCAGTTATATGTAAATAGACTTTTCAACATGCTCAACATTATTGCTGAACTTCGGGTTTTATTGTGTGTGATTGAACGCTTTATGTAGTCAGAAAATGACACAGTCATGAATTCCACTTGAGGACACATCAGAATCACCTTTAGAATCTGAAACAAGACATAACAAGTTAGAGGAGAACTGGATATCAGGGCTACCTTATTTTTAACCCATTGATGCTATACTGGGGTAAAGGGGACCCCAAAGCACCTTTGATTTTTGTCTTATATAATTATCTGTCCAATTAAATTTCTAGATATGCTCCAGCAATGTTGTTTGAAATAAGAATAGTTTATTATTTATGAAATGGAAAATAGTTTTGAAGACTCTGTGGCGCTGTGCTGGGGTGAAACACAGTGCCAGCGGGGTCTGACAAGAACAGACATCATGGACTACCAAGTAAAGAAAACAATAAACTTTCTTTCCCCACCCCCCTTTAGGGTTTGTGGGGCTGAGGAGAGGTCCCTTCTTGGGGCTGGAAGGGTGGAGGCACGCAAAATCCCAGACGTGGTCATTGATTAGGCTGGGCAGCAGTGGGGGCCTTTACACAGTTATCCTGGCTGTCTGCAAAAGGACGACACTGACGCTGAATACATGGGCGCAGCTCGCCTGCTGGAAGGTTTGCCTTCTTCTGACCCTTCTAAGTCTGGCAGTGCTTCTTCATACCCCCAGTTGCGTTTAGCTGGCTAATCTAATCATTGGGCCCAGCTGGTTGCAGGCTATGAGAAGTGGACGCTGTCCGCGGTACTGCCTGGAGGTGGCTAGTCTGCTATATCTGGTGCTGAACCAGGAGTACGGTAAGCAAGTTTGGGTAGCTGCCCCTTCTGGTGGCCTCTCGCAGCCCCTCAGAACACCACTTCTTTTTCAATTTAATTTTATGGGAACCATGTTTTTATTGTACATAATTAAATCTGACTTCTCAGGACAGCAAACACAAGCTTTTCCACGTTAAATTGCAATAAATACTGTACATGTGATCACCAGCCACATTGTGTGAGTCAAATGTGTAGAGTGAGAAGCATCATGTGTGCAAGCAGCACAGCCACATATGTGTTTCAAACGTGTGGAGTGAGATGCATAAGGTGTGCAAGCAGCACAGCCACATGTGTGTTTCAAACGTGTGGAGTGAGATACATCACGTGTTCAAGCAGCACAGCCACATGTGTGTTTCAAACGTGTGGAGTGAGATACATCACGTGTGCAAGCAGCACAGCCACTATGGCAAGTTGTTTTAACATTTAATCAGCAGGGCTGACATGTAGCCATTATGTTTTCACTAGTGGATACGACATTTCAACATGTAAAAATATCATTTTGACTAGTTAACAGTTTTATTTAAGATATCTATAAAACAATTTTGACATGTTTCAAATATATTTTCACATGTAGAAATTACGTTTACAACATGTCAAAATTGATTTACAGATATCTTCAATTTTATTATAGATATCAGTTATTCCTTTTTGACACGTAAGAATAACAATTACAGATTTCTACAATTGAATTTCCACATGTTTAAAAAAGGATAAATTTGATTCAGAGTGGAAGAAGTTGAACATGGCGGAGCAAGTGATGGTCCAACGGAAATTGGATTCGCCAAACAAAAAATCCTGTCAAAGGCAGAAACTGCCGCCTCGGTGTTAGACATCTTGCTCCCACTTGATCCTTTTTGCTCCCGCTCAATTTTCTCTCTGACTAGTGTCATTGTCTACGTCACCTAAATTACCATGTTTATTTCTAATATGTTTCCCAAATTACCATGTTCATTTTGGATAGGTAGCCAAATTAGCATATTTATTTTGGACATGTCCTGATTAAATGTTAAAACGGCTCCAACGACATTTTGACTTGTGGAAATTCCCTTTTTGATATCTACAATTCAGTTCTGACATGTTATAAAAGGAACTGAAGATCTCTCAAACATAATTTTCACTAGTTACAAATGTATTTCAGACATCTGACATGTTGTAATTCCAAGGCGACATATCAATAATTAAAATTTTGACTAGTCAGAATAGAATTGTAGATATCAATTTATGATATCTATAATGTAAGAACAATTGTAGATATCTGCAATGAACATTGCCACTAGTAAGAATAGAATTGTTGATATCAACAATTGACATTTCCACGTGTAAGAATGTAATTGTTGATATCAATAATTAACATTTTGACTAGTCAGAATTAAGTTCACTCGCGTTTGAATCCAGCTCATGTCCCTAGCCGATTGTGAATAGGAGAGCTAAGCGGTTAAGCATAATTGGCGGAGCGACGCAAGGACTGGGGTGTGGTTTAATCAGCCGTGCTTTTTCCGGCTTGCTGTTTCTCCTACCTGCATGCATCCAGCACCACTGAGAGGGACGTGCCTCTCCTCCATTTGGTGCTGAAGCTCTCGTGCAGGCTGTGTAGCCTGCAGTGTGGAAATGAGACTCATTTCAGTTGACTAGGAATAACCCATCTTTGGTTGTGACCAGTCTGGATGCATTAGCTCAACTGGCAATTCCAAAGTGGGTGGGAGACAATTGCTAAACATAATTGGTGATTTTATTTAAAAAAAATTAATAAATAATTCTACAGTTTGTAGAATTGGTAGTAAACGTTGGGAGCAGCAGGTCGTGAAGAATGGAACTGTGGATATGTGACAGGAAGGTTGTAGCTTCAATTCCCGGGATTGGCTCTGCTGTTGAACTTTCACTAAAATTCTGTTTTTACTAAAATAATGTTTTTATGTTTTTCGCTGTTGCATCAGACTCTGTTTGTCATGAGCCAAATGGCATGGCAGTTTCACGGGTCCCTGGTCATAAACTGCGTACGCATCTGAGTCAAGTGCCCCCCGGTGTGGATCGTGTTGTGTGGAACGCTCATCACACTCAGGAGCCAATGGTTCCGTAGCGGGTCAGAAACTCCTTTTACCCAACCTGGTTCTGCCTGTCTGTGTCTTTAAAAGTCATAGCTTCGTCCAAAGTGCAGACCTCTGTTGGAATACTGACTTCTGCCATTTGCACAGCAGACTACCATCCTACACCAAAACTGTGATTTAATTTAATTAAGATGTAGCATTTCACTTTCTGCTGTAGCCTAGCAAAGCAGTGCTGGCAACTGTATATGTATATAATTAATTTCCTTGGCAAGGATACTATATTGTACAAAACATATTTGAATTATGCATTGCTTCTGTTAGCTCAGCCATTACCCTAACAAACAACAGCCCGGTGTATTTCTGTCTTTACTGACAAACAGCGTGAATGAGAAATCCACACATAACAGCAGAGCTGTCCCTCAATGCTAAAGTGAGTGAAAGAACATATAGCCGCTGCGCTGATTTAAAACTTGCCCATAGGTTTTATTCGGCGATCTGCATGGCTGTCCCAGGATAAACACAACTGTGTCTATTCAATAACAAAGAAGCACTTCCTGTCGTAATACGAGGCCCCATGCTGGATTTATGAACCGTGATCATCTTGGTGTATATTAAGTAATGACAGCATGAACCGTGGTACAGAGATTAAAAAAGCAGCTTAGCTTTAGCGGGAACATTTCCTCTTTTCACCCAGAGGTTTTTTCCTGGGCGCCACCTGCTGGTCGGTCCATCAACTCTCAGCCCTTTGAAGCAGAGGTCTTTGTTTTTTTGTGTGTGCATGAGCGTATTAGCAGAGAGTGAGGGAGTGCACCGGGGTCGGGGCTTGCGTGTGTCACCACGCAGGTTTGTGTGCACCACTAGACCCCCACAAAGGTTTTGCATTCATTCACATCTAGGCCCAGTTTAAGCCGGGCCTCAACCCTAAGCCTTTCATTACAATTAGAACTGGGCACTTAGGCAAGTCACGGTGCGTATGTGCACGTGTTCATCCACATCTAGCCTTTCATTCGAATTAAACAGAGATTTATAAAGGGCAGGAACAAAAAACGTCGACCAATGACACATGCTGAGTCAGGTTGCAGAAAAACGAACAGAGAAATAAACCAGCAAATGGCTGTAATTGCATTGCTTTCCTCCCGAGGATCTGAATCTGCTTGTTCTGTTTTTTTTCATCCTGCTTTTGTTACTTCTTGGCAAGTTTCCATGCCAACTTGATTTCTGTTTAAGTGGGAGAGATAGAAAAATTGCAAACTCCACTTGCAAACAAGCACACAAAATACTCCAACAAATCAAATAACCCTGCCCTTGGGAGTGGTCTCAGGGGACATTACTTTCTGCTTTACTCTGCAAAAATACTTCTTGAGTGTCGTACTTCTCGGTTTTGACCAAAGATATGCATCCTTGTGTTGGAAATGACACAGCGCTGCACTGGTTTCTTTCTGCCCATTGCCAAGGTACTAAATCCTATGCTAACATGTTAGAGGGCTGTTCACTTGCAGGAAGAAAACCTCGAAATTGTTTTCACCGAGCACTTAGTGACGACCAAAACGTGAAGTGATGGAGTCTAACCTCGAAGGGCTGCTGCAGCCCTTCTTGATTTTTGGTGAATACTCATCAGCTACCTTAAAATAGACCAAATAACTGGTAGTATCAGTGTCTCTTTTCAGGTGGAGCAGCATTCCCCAGGGTAGTGAAAGCTTTCATTAAAAGTGTTTTTAATTTATTTATCCAGTTATGTCTCTCCTTACAAACCTGGGCAGATGCAAGCATTAGGAAAAGCTGACATTGTAGTGGTTATGTGTGTGTGTGTCTGAGTGAGAGAATGTGTTGTGTGTGTGACTGTGTGCTTGTGTATGTGGAGGTCTATGTGTGTGTATGCGTGTGCTTGTGTATGTGGCTGTGTATGCGTGTGCATATGTGTGTGTGGCTGTGGTGGTGTAGGCGTGTGTGTGGCTGAGTGCGTGCACGCCTGCATGACGACCGGCACTAAGCCCCCTCCATCCTCGTCCCACGCGATGCCTCACAGAAGACTGGCGCTGAGCCCCCTCCACCCTCATCCCTCACAGGTATGAGACGTCACATTTGTCCTGCAGAAATCCAGAGCCTGCCAGGGTGCATACAGGCCATACTAGCTGTACGTGGTGGCCCTTCACCTCGCAAGTGGCTTTGCGTTGACATTAGCATTTTTTTGTCCCCTACATGTACAGGGAAGGCTGAGCTTCAGCTTAGTTTAAGGTGTATGGCTGACAGGGTACAACAAAACAAAAACAAAAACACTCAACAGTAAAATTACATACGTAACACTTATATCCTGAACATTTATATCCCGAGCACTTATATCCCGAACACTTAAGAATATGACTTGAGGGAGAGAATGTGAGCGTTAGCCAGAGTCCGTCCATACAACAGTTTTTTATTACTGGACGACTCAGTTGCGCTGGAGTTTTTCACGGGGTTGGGGGTCAAGCTGGGCATGTTTTCCTTTTCGCTTCGCTGGGAGACGTATCCTATCGAGCTGTTCTGCAGTTGTTAAATTATGCATCTGCAGTTGCTTGTGAGCTCTGGTCTGCTCTTAAGACAAAACAAGGCTCAGGCAGGGGCCGGTTCCCATCGCCCATCTCTGGGGTTCTTCTTGGCATTTGAGCGCCCTAGCGCCCCAATCGCATGGCCCTTTCTCTCGAGTTGACAAGTGGAGCTGGGAGCGCCACTTACCGAGATGATCTTCACTGGCCCGCAAAATCATTCAGGATCCGCGGGTTCCAAAGGGCCAAGAAATTCCTGCTGCGTGAAGCAGAACAAACCCCTTTTCAGATGTCCCCCATGCACTTTGAGCCCAAAAATCTAAAACTGTTATGTGTAAACTGATTTACAGAGTCTTAACCCCCTGTCCCTGCCTAATTTCCCCCTAACTGAATTTCCCCGTCGCTAATCAGTTTATCTGCCTCATGAAGTGTGCATTTTGTTATGATTTGAAAAACAAATTAGGGACGTTTGCCTGGATGGGCAAGGACCACCAGCTGCCGTCAGATCCCATTAAGGCGTGAGGATCCGCTAATGCGTTTGTGGGACCGCCGAGGAGCTGCCGAGCAATGGCTGCCACGCTTGCCCTCCACGCTTTTTCACTCCAGGAGCAGTCCAGTCTGCCCCTGGCCTTCTCATGGCATACACCTCCACCCTACTGTTTATAGAACTTTTATAGAACTCTCTCGCTTCCCCTTTCCCTGTCTCTGCATCTCTCAGCCGCCATGGATTTCGCCTCCACTCACAGAGAGAGAGAGTGGGGGGAAGAAAACAATGAGCGCACAATGTAAGGCTAAGTAAAGCTAAGCTATACTAAGCCTGGCACCCGCCCACTGGCCGGCATGGCACACGTGGCAACGGCGGCACCATACAGGCTTAAAGGACTTACGCGCTGTCGGATAGCGCAGTGGGTGGACGCACTCAAGTTTAACGCCCTGCCAAAGTTCTGTGGGGCTCACACAAACAGGATTTTCTTGTTGTGGGAGGAAGGGGCGCGTGAGAGCGGGACGCTGTGGACTCAGAAGCGGAGAGCAGATTACAGCGAGAGAAAGATCTGCCACCGCAGCCCCCGTCCCACTCCCAAAGCGGCAGCAAGAAGACTACATGTGGAAGGAGGGATGGAAATACCTGCTGTGCTAGAGACGCTGGTTCCCCGAGGTTCGTCACAAGCCGGAGAGGGCAGAGAGACAGGAAACCCAAGGAGACCTGAAAAGGGAGGCCTGAAAAACAGATGGGAAACAGGGGGTGAGAGAGGCAGGAGAGTGTGGGAAAAGAAACAAAAAAAACAATTTTGTGGATGATATTTTAACGATACGTTTAATGATTTAATTTGATATGGTACAATCAAACGGCGGTCGACATAAAATGCCGTAAAAAAATAATGTTTTTATTATGCATTATTTCATCATTCCACTAACAGCCACATCCAGGACAAGGTTGCTCAAAAAAGGAAATCTCTTCTGATCGCATTAGCTTTAAAATGCTGCAGATTCCTGATTCAGTTATCAATCGGTGTTCGTTATTTGACTCGCATTGTTTGCTTTTGGAGGAATTAACGAGTTCCTGCCTCCATCAACGCTCCACCAAAGCCCTGCATTGAATTGCGCCCCGAAGATCAAATATTAACATTTCCCCCGTTTTGCAAATGAAACATATCATGTGGCATTTATTAACCAGTGTGATTCTAGCAGTGCATGGAGACAAGCGACAGAACCACGGCCGTGAGCTCTCAGAGGTGTAGTTTAAATGCAGATCTCTCTGAAGTACATTTTAACAGGCTGGTTTCTTCCAATGCAGCAGTCATCATTTCCTCACATTTTGCGACGCTGGTGTCAAAACGCAAGCAGCTCCTCGTCCTTTGAACAGGCTAATGGCTGCTCTTTTTATTTTTTCCACCCGGCAACCTGCGTCGATCCAGGGGGACAGTTATTCCTGCATGCAGTAGGGGGAGCTGATGAGCCAGAAATGCTGTGGAGTTATCTCCTTCAAACTCAATATTCAACTGAATGGGAAAGAAGAAAATGAAAACGCTTTCCATCTGCTGTCTCTGTACATGCGAGTTGATGGTCCATGGGTTCAATATAAAACAATGATTCAGGGGATCTTGCTTCTCCAACCGCGACTAGTGCACTTTGTATAAAAAACAAGAGAGAGAGAGAGAGAGAGAGAGAGAGAGAGAGAGAGAGAGAGAGAGAGAGAGAGAGAGAGAGAGAGAG
>JAOYSI010009135.1:0-11089 GCA_025775065.1 Hiodon alosoides | reverse complement strand
TTGTTGCTGACCATGTCCATCCCTTTATGACCACAGTGTACCCATCTTCTAATGGCTACTTCCAGCAGGATAACGTGTCATGTCACAAAGCTCACATCATTTCAAACTGGTTTCTTGAACATGACTGTACTCACAGTTCACTGTACTCAAATGGCTTCCACAGTCACCAGATCTCAATCCAGTAGAGCACGGGTGGAACGGGATATTCACATCATGGATGTGCAGCTGACAAATCTGCAGCAACTGCGTGATGCTATCATGTCAATATGGACCAACATCTCTGAGGAATGTTTCCAGCACCTTGTTGAATCTCTGCCATTAAGAAGTAAGGCAGTTCTAAAGGCAAAAGGGGGTCCATCCCGGCACTAGCAAGGTGTACCTTATAAAGTGGCTGGCAAGTGTATATTCCACGTTTAATGCAGCCTTGTGTAACCACAATCTGAACATTGTATGTATTAATCTGTTCTTCCCTCTGTAGCCTGTAATTTAATGTAACGTTCTTTTATTTCCATTTTCCTACTCGGTTTTTATAAAGATTTTCTGGTAAAATGAACGGCGTATAATTTATTTTCATCTCATCGGTTATCCATGTAAAAAAAAAAACTATTAAAATTAAATAAATAACCTCATTTGAGTTAATGTGTAAAATAAATTAAGCACCCATTATCAATATGCATCTTTTATGCAGAATTTCTGACATCCATTCATTTTGCAATATGCAACTAAAAGGAGAAAATTGTGCACGAGGGGATTTAATAAAATAATAATAATAATAATAATAATAAAATATTGCGCAACACTATCCAGCTGCCTTAATTCGATGCTGAGGGCAACCGGAAAAGAGATCTTTGCGACACACCAGTTTAATAAGCAGATTTGCCTGTATGTTGAAAACGGCAAATACGCTTTAGCTCTTTGACGTATTGGGGTTCATGAAAACTGGTTTCACTACTTTTCTGAAACCTGAAGATTTAGTTTTTACTAAAGGACAAGTCACACAGAAAACAAAACACCTAGAGCCAATCCTATACACAGTGTTGTTTTGACTCTGACAGCAGTCTCTTCAATAACTGCTTATTTTTCCTCTTCATTTTTCCACACAGACACCAGTGCGGGTTTAACCCACTTTCCACAAAGCAGCATAGGAACTCAATGTAAGGTTAATTATTGCATTTTCTGTTCATAAAAATAATTTCACGCAAGTCCGGCACATTTAATATGCCAAGGGAGACATGAATTTCAAACCACGTATTAAAGCTGTATCATAACCCCATGTGATTTTTACCATTGTGAACAGTTGAAAGATATGTCCATTTTCAACGAATAGTCAAAATAAACACACTTTTTCACACAGGTAGATCACAGAAGTTTTATTCCTTGTACTTAGACAGGCTAAAATAAGTATAGAAAACCTTACTGAATATAAACGGAGCACATTTAATATAAAAAGACTTCCAGTTGAAAAGGTGGGTGGTCCACTGAACCGGAAACCCCATCAATAGTTTCCCCTAACGATCAGGAAAACCTGGGAGTGGATCCAAGAGGTTGCATACTCTTGGTTTCTGAGTCCCATTGAACGCGAGCGATCTCAGCATCCAATCGATAACGCTGCTCCGCGGAGCTGGTGTTCGGCCAATAGTCTGGATTATCTGCATACCACTCAACTGAAAGACAGTGAACCCTTCTTCATGGCTCTGATATGCAGTCACACAGTCACTTTATATTTGTGTATGAGAGACTGATGATCAAAGCCGTAGGATAAGACACTTCTGACTTGAGTACCACATTTAAAAAAAAAAAAAAACTAATTAAAAGATAACATACGTGTATTCTAATAATACCCAAAATAGATGAATGCAATGCAACATATTTGATACTCATGCAATTTAGGTGGCATTGCCGAGTTCTGACAACGAACTGCTTGCAAGTTTAACTTTCAGGTTTAAGAATGACAATGAATGTAGCGTGACGCAATATCCGTCTTAAAGGAAAGGTATCATCATTTTCAAACCTAGCATACCTGTCCTCTGGATCCCCTCTTCCCAGGATACCTTGGGCCTCCACCCTAGCTGCTGCAACTTGTCCCAGTTCATTGGGTAGCGAAGGTCATTGCAAGGTCTGCGTGAGAGAGACAGACAGCCCCAGTCAGTCAGAGTAGCTGGGTCACAAGCGGTCCAACAGTTCTGCCAATGGGAAACGACCGCATTAACCAGCTGCGGTTGGAAAACCCGGTCACGAGGAGCGCGTTAGGGGATACCATGCGCCTGCTGACCAGCTTACTTCCGGGCTAGTGCCAGAACTGACCCATGAAACGGGGACGCTTGCTGACATGCAGCTTAGCCGTGCGTGCCGAGTCTATTGAAGGGCCTATCAACTCACCGGTCCTTCACAAAATCCAGCCAATCATCCAGATCAGCACACGTGGTCACGTCCTTCATCTGAAGTAAAGAAATGTAACATTGTTTAACTAACCGCCAAGCTAGAAGTATAACAACTGGATCTTATGATCATCCCTGTCTGCATTTTAAGGGAACCCGAGTTCTGTCTCCCTCCAAGATTCAGAACTGAGGTCCATGCATCATCCGGCTCAGGGCAACATGAAGAGATACAGCAAGTCATGCCATCACACTGTGGTCACATGAAATATTTTCCAAAAAAAAAAAAAAAAAAAAAAAATGACCCTTATGCATTCAGGCCAAATCACACTTTGCCCTGTGTCAGAGCACAAGACTGACTGAGCCAGGTTCAGCCCATATGCAAGTCGTGTATGCCAGGCATGCAGCGGAGCCAAACTCCTTCAAACTTTGAAGTAAGCCAGAAAATGCCACAGCTCTACGCACATGCTGACACATTAGCTACATACCATCTTTATCAGCTCCCTGGCCAGTTGGATTACTGACAGCTCAAAGTCAGTCCCTATGTTGTATATCTCTCCAGGAACACCTTTGTCCATCACTGTGAGGAAGGCCTCGGTGGCATCATCAGTATACAGGAAGTGGCGCGACTGCAGGCCCGAACCCTGGATGGTGCTTTGGAAAGCGGACAAAAACACCTAACCTGTAATGACCAGACTGTCTAAATCCAATAAAAAGTTAATAGACATGCACAGAGCTGCACGACACGGGGAAAACAAGGAAGCCATTACACTTTTCCCTTCACAAACAAACATTTGAAATGGAATAGCTTGCATGTGTCAAACGAGGTTCCTATCCGAAGTTATAAAAAGCTAACGCCAAGCTAGCATAACCTACACCGAGGGAAATCATTAACCAAATCCGCAGGGTATTCCCCTGAACCTTTTACAGCCAATAAATGTCTTACCATTTTTCATTCCTTTGAAGAAGTGAAATAAATCTGGGTATGACCTTAAGGACAAAAATAAAAGTATAATTGTATTTGAAAAATAAAACACATTTGACACATTTTGTCAGACACATTTGGGGTTTTTTGAAGGTCGAGTATACAAAAGTTTGACCTTTTCAAGATACTGATGGGGTCCGTAGACATTATTGCTTCGAGTTATTATTACCGGAAACTGTAACACAGAGACACAGAAAAAAACACGGTCAACCGCAGGGCCACTGGTTAATTTCAAATCTTTACAATTTTCCAGGCTCTGGCTTTGATGTCTTTACATGAGGACCAAAATCACCCACTTAAGTGTCGATAAAGTTTCTCACAGGCAGTTACATTCCACAACGACTAAAAACCAACCCCCACCTCAACCCTTCTCTTCACCCTATCCTGCAGAATCATCGAAGCGTTGAAATGAGTGACTCATTACATGTTTTACTGAAGAGACTACATTGAACAATAAACAAACATGGAGAGAGGCAATATTTTAGGAAAACTAACGGTTTCTGGTCTTGCGCTGCATTCATTCAGATTATTTATTACAGTAACTCCAGTAATACTTCACAAAACAGGCGTTACCTTGTGATTCTTCCAGTAGGACAACACAGTGTATTCTGCAGCAGCTTTTGAGGAGGAATATGGATTTGTTGGTCTTCTTGGACATAACTCGTCAAACTCCTGAAAAAGAGAATGTTGCCTTCGCAACACCTTTTTTTTTTTCTCAAACATTTAAGAAAGCGCAATATGCTTTGTGTGTAGAGGATGGTGTGGCATTTTAAAAACACATGACAAATGTAGCAAATATATCAAACTTATGTCAGACAAAGATTTACAACACACACCTTCCATATTTTTATCACGTCGCCAACTGTCTTTAAGCAATTACATTATTAAGTTTTAAAACAAGCAGCGCTGAAGATTGAATGATAACACTGAGGTAAGTCAACAGGTTTACTCATGAGGCTAATGGAAGTTATTCCTGTGTGAGTCAGAGGTGGGCAGTCCCAGTCCTCAATGGTCAGAGCCTGCAAGTCTTATTTACCGTCCATAACTGAAATGTGTTTTTACGCAGTTACATAAACATTTTTAAATGATACACAGTGGAGAAAACCAGCGAGAAGACTTAATATTGCCAATCCGCTGCTCTTAAATAACAATGATTTTAGCTCAAATGAAAATGGTGAAATTAAAAAAAGCAAGAAATGTGACCATGCACAGAACTTGGCTAGAATTCTTCAAAATCCATGGTGCTACTATTTCAGATAATTAAGGTCCTGTACTTAAAAAAAATTGCAAAAAGGATTAGTATAATAAGATCATACGCTAAGAAAATGAATTATGCCAATTAGATATTAAGAACTAATCCCAACTCCTGACCAAGTGGTGTGAGTTGCACTGTGGAATGGCAGCTTCGCCCCTGCCCAAAGCAACTGCAAAGCAAAGAAAAGAGTGCGGTTCGTGGGAAGGCATCCCATCATGCACTGGGCTTGACGCACCTGGTCCGTGCTGTCCCCGTACACTTCGTCGGTGCTCACGTAAATGAATCGTTCGACCCCAGAGACAAAGGCTGCTTCTAGCAGCACGCGGGTGCCCTCCACATTGACACGCTTGAACTCAGAGGGCCACCAAAAGGAATTTTCTACAATAAAGACAGACACTGCACTTACAGCAGGAACCAATTTAACTTATTTTAGCAACAGAATGATATTGTATAAGCCAATCTACATTCTTTTAAAAAATATATTAATTTTGACCAGAGACATGGTATTATTTAATCTGCAACTGAATATTAGAGTTTCAAACAAAAAAAACCCCTAATATTCCATAAGAGGGAACACACACTAAAACATAAAAAATTGATTTATTAAAGAGAGTTATGCAACGCCCAATCCCCCGTGTGAAAAAGCAGAAAAAACCGACACCATCCCCCTATACTCAATTTCCATTTACAAGTGGGTTTATGAGTGTCAACTGCTCGTTTCAGATCATGGCTCTGCTGCAGGACCCAGCTGTGCTGCAGCATCAAGACATTCAAATGTACAATTGCCTGATACAGAGCATAAAAATGGAAAGGCGTTCGGGTTATACAGCAAAGCAACCCCAAACTCTGACAGTACCGTCTCCATGCACGACCATTGGTATGAGGGTCTTATCGTGGAACCAGACGGAATAGGGCCCATTTCGGCAAACATGTTCCACTTCTGACTCATCTGTCCAAAAAATTTTTTTCCAGAACTCCAGAACAGATCATCCAGGTGCTGTTAGGTAAACTGGAGACAAGTATTCACGTTCTTCTTAGTGAGCAGCCGTTTCCGCTTGCTACTCTGTAATGAATCCCATCTTTAATGTCTTTCTGATGGTAGGGCCATGAACACTGACCATAACCAACGTGAGAGAGGCCTGCAGGCCCCTGGATGTTGTCCTAGGGTTCCTGGACAATTGTACACCTTGCTTGAGAGACTTTTGTAAGAAGGTCACTCAGGGATCACAACTGTCCCAAAATTTCGCCATTTGGAAAAGTGCTCTGACTGTGGCAGAGCCCTAGAACATTATAAATGACTTCGTAAAACTTTCTGTTAGGCATCAACAACGTTCCAACATTCAGAGGTCTTCAGAAATTGAATTATAGAACTCCACCATTTTCACTTTTTACCGTTTGATGGTTTCATTTGAGGACAAGATGTAAGATAACATCATCCTGGGGGTGGATAACAAGAAGAGTTCTAGGAAAAGTTGCTCTTTGGGCAGTCCACAAGACCAAAAAGCAGATGCAAGGCTGAGGGGATAGGAGACCTTAAAATAGACCAGTTTATAGCAATAACGTGTTACAAAACAAACCTCTGTACTTACCAACGTGTGTCTGAGCAGCAAAATGGAAGACAATATCAATATTTTCTGTCCCGAAAAGATGGTTTATTAGGTATGAATTGCACACATCGCCCTGTTGACGCACATTAAAACAAGTTTTTACTCACTCCTTCTTGCAGCCAGGATTAGAAAAAGTTCATGAGTGGATTAAATGTGTAAAACAACAATCAGCAAATAGCA
Source organism: Hiodon alosoides (assembly GCA_025775065.1). Taxonomy (NCBI): domain Eukaryota; kingdom Metazoa; phylum Chordata; class Actinopteri; order Hiodontiformes; family Hiodontidae; genus Hiodon; species Hiodon alosoides. The sequence goes on along the minus strand of JAOYSI010009135.1, from coordinate 4,687 downwards.
AGCCTGTTGTTCTAATGAACTGTGTTGCCATTCTTACAGTAAGTTATTGTTTTTTTGCCACTTCAACATAACTTCAATCAAGGTTTAGGGACATTTAAGGGTTTTTTTTTCTTACCTGAATGAATTTATAATTAGTTTTTTGTTCAACAATTTTGAGGTTTTTCAAATTTGAGCACCTATCCAACTGGAAGAAACAAAAATGTATTAACATTTTTACCTGAACAGCACCTTATTACCTTATACGTCCCATTGCTGCTTCAATAGGCTAAATTATTTAACTGAAATATCAGTTTATTTGCTTTGGCACATTTAGACAATTGAATAGCTAACTGTTGTAAAAGTACAAAAACTAGATACGTGAAAATGCAAATAAAGACATAGCAAGTATGTTGAATTAGTAAAAATTATTCATAGAAAATCGAACCTTATCCAAATTGATGATTCGCCAATCTGGGTATTTTTCCACGAGAGAGATGATCATATGCGATCCACTGAATACAATTCAAAATAAAGTTATAAAGGGGGTCGTTTTTTCTGATAATCATTCTCACAAAGACTGCTTTAAAAGTTGAATAATATGAATATAGTTTATAACTACTTCACTTCGTTCGTTATTAATACTTACATAAACCCCGCGCCTCCAGTCACTAGAACAGTTTTACTGAATTCCATTTTTAGGATTTTTAGGAAAGATTGGTTTATCTACGATCTGTAAACAGTGCTAGCTAACCACCGAGGAAAAAAACGCTTTACTGTCTTTATTTACATCAGTGTAATGATTGTGGTTGTTGATTTTAAAATGCATTTGAAAGCGGTTAGTGGGCGATTTTGAAATATCCCTTAATTTTCACGATTTTGTTACAAGACATACATAATTCCATCTCTTACCTGACTCAATGATTCAATATTAATATATAACATATAATAATATACCAAATATAAACGACGCTTTCAACACAAATTCATGTGCAACGTTAGTTGTTTACATCGCCACGTTTCGATTAGATTTTAACTAGTTTTAACAGATTTACGGCAGTGGCGTTGGCTTATGTTACTGCTAAAAGTTGAAATCTTGTCATTCACGAATGTGCAGGCCCATAGTAAAAGGATTTTAGTAAATAAAGCAATCTGATTCTTAAACAAATAATATGATAAACATACGCGCATACAAACTGAAGTCTTTTTGGCAGAGCGATGTCCTATTCTGACAGTTTTTAAGGTTCTTACATAAATAAAAACACAGCTGTCCAGGCTAAGCTAATATAACACGTTTTCATACTCAACCTCTTGCAGAATAAAACAATGCGAATCGTACTGATGTTAATGTACTGAGCACTGGATATGTTTGCTTTGTCTGCAAATATACCGAACTACATCCAGAAGTATTAAAATTTCACAGTCTCGTTGCCACACTCAAGACAAGAAAAACGTTAGTTTTGCGACAGTCTCGTTTTTTTTACGGTACTCTTGACACGTATCCACAACTGCAAGGCAGTCTTAAACGTAGCTGCCTGCGTTGTTCAGTTTAGTGCTTCCCCCTTTCTTTCTCTTTTTATTGGTTTAATGAATTGACATGTTGACACTGGTACTTTATGATTGGACAATCAGTGAGTCAATCTAGCTGTGTCTACGACTGGGAACTGCATGTCCGTATCCCATTCATTGCCAGAGACAACACAGCAACTGCAAAAATAACAGTAATAAGTATAGCTAATCATTAAAATGACATATCCATTTATATGTTTCAGAGTGGCGTTGTTCGCCATTTATTTATCTTTTTGCCCAGTAGCAAACGGGAAAACTGTGTCGGGAATTTTCAGAAGCGATGCTGCAAGAGATGGCAATGGGCAATACATAACAAAATTTCTGTTTCACGGTAGGTGCGTATAATATAGCCCACAGGTTTATGACATAATTTAAATGAAAAAATAGTATTTGTTAGCTAACACACGGCGAGCGCAGCCGGGTAGCTGTACATCTGCTCCAAACAGTCAGGATTTGTATCCAGATGATACTGATCATATCCTAGTATTTGTTATTCACTTAATCAGAATTTCGCCGCTTCAAGTGGCATAATTTTCTTGGTTCTTGCAGCTAGGTTTACAGGAAGCCTATCGTATAGCTAGAGTTTCTATAAATGGTTTAGAATTGGATATTGCTAACATACAACGTGACATATTAGCTAACCACCCGAATGTAAATAAGCAAACAAAGTCAACCAATCCTAGATAGCACTGTGCTTGCAACTGTTTCTGTTCGAATCGACTGCCAACGTTGCAGTCTTTTTCCACGAGATAGCGATCTGTTTAAGTAAGCGTCTACAGTCATGTGCTTCAACTTTGGAATGCTGTGCGTTACCGAGAGAAATATTTCGGCTGACACCTATAGTGGCCCCAGCCCTCCCATCTGCTTGTTCAAACTTGTTTTGGGTCACTGTCGCAATATATTCGTACATTGTGATACTGTTATTGAGCCCCCGTGGTGTTTTGAATTGTCATTATTATTAGTGGTGACTTACTCGGGCGTAAGAGTAAACCCCAAAACATGGTTTTTAAGGCTAGTTTTAAGACAACGGTGGTGCGATTTTAAAGAAGCCCTTTAAATCCCTTCTGTCATGCATTTATTTTTAATTGCACGCGTTTGTCCACAGCTATTTGGTAGGCTATTGAATGCGATGTATCCGTTCAAAACTGATAAAGATCAAGAGAAGATTAGACCTTTAAGCATGGGGAAAACTACAAATTGATAAGCCACACTTTCCAAGTTTATTATTTTTTAATAATAAACGGGGAAATCGGTTTGTCATAGCTGCAATTATACTACAGAAAAGGGATGCTGTGAAAATTAAACCTATTGACACCTAATCCCAGATACCATGTCTGAGGGGTGTCAAGGTATTGGATTAACACCATGAAACTTGAAGAAAGGTTTGACGTAAAATTTAAGCGTATAAAAAGTTTTATAATAATATCATATAATTAAGACATGATGTACTGGATCATGGATTATATAACAGTTTTGGGTTTCATAACTTGTGTTAATGTCTGCTGATAATGACCTCTCCTCATTAGGTTTTATTTTGTGATGCTGAAAACCTTTTATATTTTAATATTTCACTTCGGGTTAGAAGAACCGCCGCTCTTTGGTCAGCCGTTGGTCTTTGTACAAATGTTTATACCAGTGACACGTGGCACTATTTTCAACGTATTGCTGATGGTAATGTCGCACTCCTCATATCTAGTCTATAAATCGTTTTGCGTGAACAACCCCCTATACCATTTAAATATGACAAAAAGTAAGATTCTATCGGTTAGCCACTAGGTGGCAATGTAGGGCAATAAAATAAATAAATAGTCTTAAGCACGCAAGCTCAAGAAAAATATTTCAAATATTTTTTAATTGATATTGTACTGAATGTAGATGCCACTTCATATTGTCAGTGTACTTGTATTCCAAATACTTTAGTGCGACACAGCAAGTGAAAGAATGTTAATGGTATCGGCTTGGTAACCAGAACGTTGCCAGTACAACTTCCCTATGCCACTAAGCCTATAGTGTATAAATTGAATTTTTAAAAGTCAGAGTGAAGCAGTTCACTCTGGTTGGAGGGTACGCTGAGCAATTAATAATGAATTATTGCAACTAATACTGCTAATAAATGGGTTGAGCGGTCCTGCGTGCTGTCATGCTTAACGAGAGTGCAAACAGAGCGGCTCTGTTCTCCACTCCCCAGGAGAGAACGCCCTGCTGGCCTACAAGCTGCAGGACGTGGCCACAGCCATGGAGAAGGAGGCTAGACTTGTGCTCTTCCAGAACCTGCAGGGCTTTGACAACCTAAGCTGCCTGGATCACCTGGCAGGGGCTCAGCTGTCAAGTGAGTCGCCGAAAATGTTTTAAAAAAAATAAAAAATCACTGGCATGCCTCTGTACATAACATACAATTAACATTTAAGCATGAGTCTTATCAAATTATTATTATTATTGTTATTATTAGTCAGGAGTCTAATTATAATTAATTCATATTTGTATGCAGTCTGGCGCATTATGTGCCAATAAATGTAAACCACAAACGATCTGCACTGGAGAACTTAATTAAAGGGTATAAATTAACAGAAAGCCCTGTCTTAGAAGAACTATTACAACAACCCTTCACAGCCAAGACTCGGAGAAGAATGAAAAGGATAAGCTTTATACTTTAATGAAGCTTATATGAAAATATTCAATATCGGCTTCATGTTTCTGCAGGCGATTGTGTTTTTTTTTTCCCCCTTTTCGACACGGCCGATCATTGTCGCGCTCCCCGTCCCCCAAAAAAACTTTGTGTCAGCCCATCCATGGGTTGGTTTTTTTTTGTTTGCTCGCTTCGCTTTATTGTTATTAAAATGATTTTTTTTTTTCCTCCCTACCCTTTGATTCTGCAGTAAGTGATTGAACGGGTTCTGTGTTCAGTTGGAGTGTTGTTAATTTCTCAGCTGCTAATTGCCACGAAGTGATGTATGCGTGTGTCGGCACCCCCCCCCATTGTCTCAGAAACAATGTGCCCCAGTCGTGTCAGGAGTCCTCCACGCCCGCATTTGTGGAAGTCGCATTGTTTCAAAAATGGAAACCCGGAATGAAAGGGACAGGGGGATACAGTTGGGGGGGGGGGGGGGGGGGGGAAAACCCCCCATTTTGTTACCCAAAAATT
>JAOYSI010009134.1:0-36757 GCA_025775065.1 Hiodon alosoides | reverse complement strand
AAGTAGCCAAGCATGTTAACCTTAAATTAACAGGCCTTGGTAGCGCAGGTAGCTACGCGGACGACAATTTAACTGGAATTATTCGCCGATCCTGGATAAACAACGACGATATGTAAATCCAAATGTAGCTCATTGGCTAAAAGGTAGGGCCAGATAGAGCTCTGGCTTTTACTAGAAATAAAGAAGCAGATAAATACATCTTCGTACAGGAAATCTTGATTTGCTAAACGGCTAACTAAATCACTTTCGTTCATTGACTGCTGACAAAACAACCAACAATAGCTGGATACATTGGTCAACTAAAATGTAAGTTAACTGATTTATTAAACGAATTTGTTAAATTGCACACTAATACTACCAAGTTACTTCGTACTAGTGACCACTTCCACTTCTCGATATGCATAGGTTTTGGTTTCATTTCTAGTAGTAGGCGCATCAATCCAACTCTAGTTATTCCGAAAACATATATTAAATTTCATATCATTCAGCGGTAGCTAATTGTTTTGGGACTTTCATAATAATCCCACAATGATTCACACAAAATTGCACTTCCTGTGTTTGTCACAAAAGTAACGCTAGCTAGCGTCGGTTTCCAATAATACTAGCTGGCCAACCTCTTCATCCGACATTGTTTTTTATATGAACACAATTTGATATTGAAATAGTAAAAACAGCAGCTCTGGAGTCATATACGCTCTTTTTAGTTTTTAATAAGTTACTTTAACGAATATCAGGAAAAACACAAATGTATACTAATCCGCAAAACCGGGTTTCTTCACCTCCGGCCTAATGCCGGTGGTTCCCTTACTCACTGTCAGACAATATGTTTAGGTTCTCGCTTTCAGCAAGATCACAATCAGTTTAACATAGACAAAACCAAGTTCTAAGACAAACAAAAACCACATATTAACTGCGGCAGGTTGCATACGATTGAATGTGAGGATAACGAATTTGCTTTTTTTTATTGCTAATCAAATTGAAAATAGATACATCAGGAGTTTTACCTTGTGCAGCCTCCTGCTCGCCGCCATCTTGGATCTACTGGCTGCTCCCAGAATACACGGCGGCGGCAGGGCGGCTAAACCTGTACTTCCTACATGATAGCTAGGTCAATTGAACGAGTTGTTTGGTCATTCGTCTAATATATTATTTCAGGTCGAATGATTATTTAATGACAAGAAACTGAACTATCGTTAATTATGTGATGTAATTTTTTAAAGGCAGAACTGGTTGGAAAGTTATGGTTAACTAGTTTGATAACTACCTTACTAAAACCGGTCTATGTCCGAACTTTCCAAAAGATGTTATCAATTACTTGTTTGGTGTTATAATTACTTATGGCCACATATTGTTATGCATCATGTCGGCCTATATAGTATGCTAGTTCATATGATACCTACCCACATTTAACCACTAAAGTCAATGCATGAATAATACACAAATAACCAATCGATACCATAAATGAAGTTCGTGGCATGGGTGGAACTAGTGAGCTTTTTGTTACAGGTTAAGCTGGTCATGAATCGAGCAAGTGTGATCATAAACAAAAAACAATACATTGGTCCTGTTTTTTCCCCCCTTTTATGTATGTGTGTGTGTATGTATATATGTATATATATATATATATATATGGATTACTTTTTATGCATCGATATAAATGCATTTTTTTCATTAACCAGTGGGGGTTTCCAACCACAGCAGGATTTTAAGCCAAAAATAAATAAAAAACAAAGAAAACAGTGTACTTTACATATGTGAAGTTTATCATTAAAACAAGTTTTTTATTGTCACAAGAACTGACCATCAGTGTTGTTAAGATAATTAGCAGACACTTTCTAAAGTAACTTGTATGACTTATGACATTTCTGAAGGGTACAGCACTTGAATTTCAACCATATACCTTAATCACAGTGCTAAATGGATGCCCTACTTAGTTACCCAGAAGTTTAATATTTATTTTAGATAGGATAATATAAAATTTCATAAAGCAGATAAACTAAAAACAGACAACATAAAATTTCAATATAATGTTACTTGCAACATATATTTAAAAACAGGCAATGCAGCCAAAATGTACTGTTGTGAGTAAGCAACATCAATGGTTGTAATAACTGGTAGGAGCACAAGTTGGTTTTTTTGTTCTCAATCTCTTGTTCCAGCTTCGTTCAGTTCTTGTTCTTGTTACAGAGGTCACTTTTTTTCTTAAATTTGGAATCAGAAATTGTTATATTGTTTTCTCCCCGGATTTTCTATTTTAGCTACGTTGAGTCTCCTATCTTCGAGCCACCTGTCTCAAAGCCCATACAAGAGGTTCTGCATCGACAACACTGCCTGACTGCAGGTGCTGGGGAAGCCTAGAGGAGACGAGCCGAGAGTTCACCATCTGCCCATTGCGCGCCATAAACGTGTGCTCCCGGTCACAATCGGCAAATGGATTTAAATCTGCAAAATCTAGCTAACAGAACTCAGTCTGGGGCTCAGGCGAGCCCCATAGCGACTGAGCTACTTGGGAGGCCTTACAGAGGTAACCTGAAGTCTGTTTTTAATTTGTGGGTCAAAATATCAGAAAAAATTGACTCCATTCTGGCCTTTTTTTCTTTTCTTTTTTACTGTTGATTTTTTTTTTTTTACTGTTGTATAACTGATTATAATTGAGTCTAAACTAAAACTTTGACAACCTGCAAATTCCATTTAATTAAATTTTATTTAATGTTTTTTTTTTTTTGTAAGTAACTTATTTCTCCTACTCTTAAAAATAAAAGGCCATAGTTCTGATTTTGTCCTAACCTAACTTTCAAAGTGCTTAATAACACCAAAACTTTCCAAAAGTTCGTGTGGTTTGGAGTATTTTAAACATTTTATGATTTGGAAGGATGCCGTCAGAACTGAAAAAAACACTGATTAATTAAATCGTTTTGCCGATTGCAAATCAGCCATATGTGGATTAAATGTAACCTTATAAAAATACCGTTAATAAAAAAACTTAAATTCTGTGTTAACATGTTCGTATCATTATTGCTATTTGTATATAGAACATCGACAATTAATAAAACGATTAATAAAAATATTTTTTTTCTTTTCTTCAAAATAACTTAAATTCAATATTACTATATTTCAATAGTTCAAGTTAAGCAAATTATTCTTGCTAAATGTTTACTGTTTATTAAAAACAACAAATTGTGTATACATAATAATAATAATGTTACCCTTTTTATTAAAAATATTTTACGTTTGTTTTGCATTTACTAGTTCTCGTGACATTTTTCCAAATGTTTGGAACACTTAGGAAAAAAATACTGACAGTTACCCTGCCATTCTTTATAACTATATGAAATATGAGATCCGTATAGATCAGTGCTTTTTTATCACAATATATTAGTAAAATGACATATATTTTAAATAAATAATTGAACCTCCGGTACCTGGAAATGATCACGGATTCTTCACATTATTTGATATGCTTGCTATTCCTTGTCGATTTTTCTCGTTACCAAAAGAGACTCTGTGGGAGGGGGGGGGGAATCGTAAATTTGAGTAGAACGCAGAAAATGGCGAGACAGTGTACGTGGAAATTTCCCTACCTTCCATTTCGCTTTCGACAAACTCTTCTCCAGACCTGGTTCTTCACAGCCTCCCGCAGCGCCGGACTTCCCCATATATAGAGTGTCGGTGTACTTAGGGCGTTAAACCGTGCCATAATAGCAAATAGGTTCGTGGCTTCGTTCCTAAATTTTATGCCGTTCCAACTCAGCTGCTTCACAATAATGTTAACGAATGATGGACACCAAAGCGTTAAGAAAGATATTACTACAACAACTATGATTCTCAGAGATTCTTTCTTGTTCTCCCTCTCTGCGCTTGGTGGTTCCCGTGCAAGCTGATATCTGGTAATTACGTAAAGCTTTATAGTCATAAGCAATTTAGTGATAACGATTATTTGTAAAGTCATTACGCCAAACGCGTTTATTTGCGCAGCTTTTGAAATGGGAACCAGGTTTTGCACTGTCAATATGAGATATGTGTAGATCCAACAAAACAAACAAACTCCAACAATGACCGGTCGAGCAATGTAGCGACTGTAAAAGAAAGGATGGCATATGGCAAAGTACCGGTCAAACTGTGCAAACAGAAAAGTGAGGATATTTACTCCAAGAAAGGAAGGCAGAATATAATATGTGCCATTCCTTGAAGGATATCCCTCCTGTACATCAAAGAGACCAAGATAATAAACGGAAAACCCGGTTAGTGTGTCACTGATGCTAGTATTGAGCATGAAAGTAAACCTGTTTTGAAGTCGAAGACTTTTTGTGGCCAGAATACCAATTACCACAGAGCCCGCAAGCAGAACTGCACTGGTTGCAAATACAATGTGAAAAATAAATATGAAAAAGTCTTCAGTGCGAGTGAAGTCAACGGAAAGGGATACACTCGAGTTGACTGAAAACATGGTGCTCATTACTTGAAAATGAGCTTCGAGTGCTGTACTCCGGCACAACACGTTGGGTTTTAAAGCTTCATTGCCTTTATCCCAAGAGAACAGATGCAGCATTGTAACCAGTAAACGTAGGCCATATACAGAGACGTTATATTTTCAGAGTGGCATACAAATGCAAGGGGGATAAATATACATAAAACAGAATTATACGTGGCGTGCTAAATCACACTTGCGGTGGACAATTACAGCGAGCACCGTGGAATCAGAACTGTTTATAATGGTCAGAGTTGGAGGGCCCATTCAAATTATGTCTTCCTTGTTAAAATATTTATGGTTTCTCTAAAATGAACCTCATAGGTCGATAAGTCCAGCGCCTTTTCAATGTAATAAGGTGCTTTTGGTTTTGTTTTTTACCTTACTTAAAAGTGAACAATAATGTCATTTGATCTGATAAGCCTGACACACTAGGAATAGGTTGTGGATTAGAATGGTAACAATAAATAATTTAGGTCTTAGATTTTTTAACTCACTTACTATTTTATATAAATGTCCTTGTCTTTAGGCACCTACCTTGGGGGATCTTAATTGTGAAGAACACAATTAATTACCCATTTCCTCTTTAAAAATGTACTGCTAGCTATGCTCCTGGTCCTTTAATTAATGTCTTGAGTTACAGAAAACAGATAAAATGGCCTGCAATATGCTCACATTGCATTTGTATGTCTCACAATGGACTTAGTACTCAAAAGACAATCAAATTCAGTTGTTAAAACCTTTTACTGTCTTAATTGGTACATAAGGCTGTGGGCCACATATACACTTGTCCTCGACCTCATTTTAATCCTCCACTGCTTGGTAGTTCAATGTTTATACTCACATTATACAGACATTTCTAGGTTTTGTGGGCAGTTTCTCCAGAGGAACTATTGTTACATGTCCTGGCAGGTTTCCTTCTGACTGTCATGTGACATGATAATCTACACATCAATTTTTTTCCTGTGGCTGTTATAACACTTAAAATGGATACTTGTGATAGGTTATCAATATCCATTCCCTTCGTTTTATCTTGCCCATGATAGCATTTAGCACTAGCGGCAATATGCTGCCGGCATATGGACATTAGCAGGACTGCAAGGCAGTTATGTTCGTATTTCATGTGTCTGTCAGATATTCCTGGAGGCTTATACTTTAAAGCTATGTTAGGTCAGCAATATTACTTGCATTTCCATGTTTTTGTACCGCGTGTGTGTGTGCGTGCGTGCGTGCGTGTTTGTGCGTGTGTGTATGAGTACATGTGTGTTTGTCCTGTTGGTAATTGTCGATATATTTGGGTTTGGACAAAATTTTATTCTGTGTAATTCTGAATGGATTGAAACAGTAAAAATAATTCGTAAATATATATTTTGACAGCTTGGTATTTTATTTATCTTTGTCAAGTAATAGCGTTTGATACAGTTTTAAGATAACTTGGTAACCCCTCCTTAATCACAAAATTTCAATTAATTTTGATTGTGTGCCAGTTGAAAAAAAATAATTATAAAATTATAATAAACACTGAAACATAAAAATGTACCTAAAAAATTATTTTCTCTTTGGAAATGAATTTTTGTTTTCCTGTTATAGACAGTCACTTACACTTGTATTAGTATCCAAATAAAATTCTCCAACATGCCATTTGCAATTTTCCATTTAAAGCCCTAAGATATTTCAATGATTTACACTATCAACCGCTAGGTGGAGCTCGTAGCTTGTTGAAAAACCAGCCAGCACACAGATTGAAAATAATGTTTAAAAAAAACCTGGTGTAGCATGACATCGAGACTAGTGGTGCACAGCCTGTTCACAAACCACCTCGATGACTACTGATTCATCAATTCAGGGTCACTGTGGAGGAAATACACACAATTTCTGCACCTGGCTGTCACTGAGCCATCTGACGGTGCCACTCCTGTCCTGTTAGTGAGCAAAATGGACGGATCCATGAGGTTCTGTGTGGATCACCATCATTTAATGCCTGTCGCCAGCAAGGACTCCTAGCTGCTTCCATGAATCACTGAAGCCCTGGACTGCATTGGTGGCTCTCGCTGGTTCAGCTCATTAGACATGTGCAGCGGCTGCCTTTGACAGCATTTTAGAGGATCTACTTAGTATTATATTATTAATAACTAAAACAGCGACTATGAAAGGGGCATAAAATATAGTGTGTCAATAGTTTTGTTGGTACCACACAATGCCAGGGACCTGGGTTTGGCTGGTTGAGTGGGTTTCCTTCAGGTGGCCTAATGGTGCTCCCACTGTCATGCAGATTGGTGTCTGCAGAATTCTCCTGTGAGTTCAACGTCGTAGCATCTATTCACTGACAAATTAAAGCATTAAGTGATCCATCCATTTTGCAACCTGAAACACACAGGTCTTTATTCCACACTTAAACATAAAGTAAGGTGAGAGACAAACATTCTAAATGTTAAACTTTCACATCATCACATTATATGGGGGATGCCCAAAGGCACTCCCCGACTTATGCGCTGAGAAGCAATATGCCATAAACACCAGGGGCAAACTCAGGTCCCCATTGCACAGTTAAGTTGGCTGACTGTGTGGCTAGCAACCTGTTAAATGCTTGAGGAGGCCATCACTCTGGGGGTGTAGATGTGTAGTCTGAGCCTGCCTCACCCCCAGTAGCTTAAAGACTCTGCCAAACACCTGGGCCTCAAAGCTCCAAACCAGGGGTCTCATTCATAACCGTTGCGTACGCACAAAACGGGGCCTGAAAGAGGCGTACGCCACTTCCCCAAGCAAAAAAAAAAACTATAAAACCAAACTTGACGGGAGAATGTGCGCACCTGTAAGTAAATTCTGACCCATGTGTACGCACATTTTGGAGACAGGGGAAATTGGCGACGCAGATGGTGAGGTGGTGAATTGACGCCAGATTGTATACTGATGCCTCTTACACATTTAATATCAAACGTTAATTATAGATCCACGTTATCATAAACATCATAAAGAATTATGGAAGATTTAGGAGGGAACGAGCGTTCAGGGACCACAAAGATGATGATGACTGGCTAATAAGCCGATTCCCTAGACCCACGCTCTTGGATCGGTGTGCTGAACTGGGTCCAGCATTAGATAGACCGACCAGACGGAACCACGCCATCCAGGTACAAATATAGGTACTGACCACTCTGGGGTTTCTGACAACCAGCTGTTACCAGCGGGAATTAGCCAACAGGTATGTGTTTGATATCAACAACAATATATAATGTTTGCCTTTCCGCCTAAAGCCTCCTTTGGGAATAATGTAATCCTGTTAAATCCTATCCTTAGATCTGGGATATCGCAGCCATCCAATCATGAGTGCAATCAGGCCTGCCGTCTTGAACGGCATTATTAATATGACTACATCAGGCTCACATCAGGTTTCCTAACACTGTGGGAGAACAGGCCAACATAAAGGCAATTTGCAGCACTGTCCGGTTTCCCAAATGTAATCGGCGTTATTGACTGCACTCATATTGCTATGAGAGCTCCATATGACAACAAATTTGTCTATGTTAATAGAAAGCATGTGCATTCCATTAATGTTCAAAAGTCACATGTGACTCCAACATGGTCCTAACAAATGTAGGGGCACGATGGCCTGGCTCAACACACTGGCTCTTTTATCCTGACGCATAGCAGTGTAAGGAACAGACTACAGGCAGGCGCTGTGCGTGACGGCTGGCTTCTTGGTAAGTTAATGATCAGCGTATGTAGAAATTCTAACCATTCGAGCCTGATGTATAATTACTCTTATAACCTTCAGGTGACAGTGACTACCCCCTCAGGTGCTGGATCCTCACCCCATTTACAAACCTGCAGAATGCAGAGGAAATGTGCTACAATGATGCCCAAGCTCGAGCGCGCTCAGTTGTGAAGCGTGCCATCAGCATCCTCAAATGCCAATGCCGGTGTTTAGATGCCTGAGCTGGCAGACTTTTGTATCACCCAGCAAAAGTCTGCAAAGTCATCGGGGCGTGTGGCGCAGATGATTGGCATTCCTCTCCCTCCTGTCCCCCCCTCGCCCCCAGCATGAGGACCCTGACCCACAGCCCCCTCCCCGACAGGAAGGCCATGTAGGATGTACATCCATGAGGTTGTAATGTGGCGTTTGTAAAAGACAGCAATTAAGGTTCATTTTTTCACAAGACCTTTTATTGTAGTTGTTATTTCACACATCAAGGATCCTAATTGTTTCAGTTTGTCTGCTATGACATTAATACCACTGATGGTGTCCCTTTGTGTCTGTGGGACAGCATCGGTCAGAACCCAGCCATTTCCAGACGCGCCGTGCGCATGGGACATGCTGGAGACAGCCGGACGCTCTGCGGCTAAAACCCCCTCGCCGGTACTCTCCTTGCCGAGAACCTCCTCGACACCTACCACCCCCGAGTCTGGAAGAACTAAAGGACATACCACCACATTACCCCACTGTGCTTTTGTCCCACATCTAAATTGTTTACACAGCTATGCAATAAAAGATAAAACAGTGCTTTACCTCCAACACTATGCCACACACACACGCTTCCCTGGGTATTGAGGCTATTTTTGCTTCCAGCTGTGTGAGCACAGGTGTGTCCTTGCCCCCACCAGTAGCAGACACGCTCTGACGGTGGGATGCAATTCTTTTTTTTTGCCTCCACCTTCAGATCTGACCACTTTTTTAAAATTCTGATACTGTCCTTTCTGACCTCCGCCTCAACCACAAGCACCTCCATTTCTCGGTCAGAGAATGTTTTTTTTTCTCTTGGTTTTCTTCTCAGTTGCCTTGATTCACCGTAAAGAACCATTGATCAGCAGGCTCATTTATATGCATCAATATTCATGGGGTGCTTTACAAAGACCATTTGTGGTTGAATGTGGGCGTGTATAGGGCGGGATATGAGGCTGATCCACGCGCGCACATTTCCAGTTGGACTGTGATTGACACTCAGGTGGTCCTTTCTTTAGCGTGCCGGCGTTGCACCGGCAGCAGAAGTGATCTTGTCCCGCCTGCTGAAAGGCCAGTAGAACCTCTCACACAGACGGCGCAACTTGTGCGCCGCACCAAAGTGTCTGTCATTGGTCGCCGCAAAGCTTCCGGGTGAATGGCATAGCTGTTCCTGCGGCTCAGTGTACCTGCCTCCTTAGAGGTACCCCTACTCCAAAGTCCTCCCCTCTTCCAAGGGGAGGGCCGAGGCAGCTGAACACAGGAGCAGCTGTCCCTTCCAACTACACAGTAGTTCTTCTTCCATCTTCTGCGTTTCATTTTATCACAGTGCATTTATTAAATAACAGCCTACTAACAAAGTATATAGAAGAATACTGGACAGGCCGGTTTGCCCATTTTCATAAATTGCATTACCTCATTGACTTTGAAAGAGGGATGCTAGTTGGGGTACATTTGGTGGGAGCCTAAGCCTAAGTGACCAAGATATCCTAAATTCTGAGGGGGAAAAGTCAGGGTCCGAAAACTGGGCAAAAGCCATAGACAAAACAGGTTCTCATACATAAACGGGTCAAATCACAATCAGGTTCTCCTACAAAAACGTTTGTTCACCTCAGACCTCCAAAACGTCTAAAGAATCCTGCAGCCTTACATTCTATGGCTAATTAGCCATTTCCCAATTACTCAGTTGAGGACTGTTGGCCATCAGGATTCAGGCCCAGAATGTAAAGGGGCAGGGCACAGATACCCTACCCGCTGTTGTTTCACAATATACAGACAGGTGACAAATTCAAGGAAAAAAACTACATGAAGTGTCTCAGTAAGATGTTTGGCCACCACGAGCTGCCAGAACAGCTTTAACATGCCTTGGCATAGACTCTTTGAGTCTCTGGAACTCTGTAGGGATGGAACACTGTTCTTCCAAATGATATTCCTTCATTTGGTGTTTTGATGATGGGGGAGAAGAACGCTGTCCAAAATCTCCCATAGGTGTTAAATTGGGTTGAGATCTGGTGACTGCAAAGGCCATAGCATATGATTCACTCATCAATGCATTCAGTGACCCCACGTGTCCTGTGGATGGGGGCATTGTCATCCTGAAAGAGACCACTCCTAGCGCATTTTAAAAATTGTGAACTGAAAAATGTTTAAATGGATACTAATGGGGTGCAAATACTGAGTACTATTGACACAAATCAATTCTGAGAGATTCCAAAAAATGTCTCTAAGCTGGGTATTAGGCCACTGTAGCAGCAAGGACAGCATTAAAAATGATTTGGCAGGGGCTCCACAAAAATCTGGTTCTTTAGTTAAAATCTAGCATGGTTCTTCACGAAAGGCCTTTACTCGTTCTTTCAGAATCTGGTAACATTTCTCTAAAATATAGTTCCTCCAAATTTCAGTTTGATGGAAGGTGGGTTGTGACATGCGACTGTCTGCTGTTGATGGTAATGTCCAGCAGAACCTGCATGGAATGATTTTGAGATTACAAAGATATTTAACATACGCCACATACCCCAGTAGGTGCTGGGATTGTGGGATTGAGCCAGAGATAGCAACAACCAGGGAACGACCACGACTGCAACCGCGAATACGACCAGGAGTTCAAGGCCAAGGCTTTGTTCTCTGTTTAGTTTAGTAAAGTGTCACATGATCTCAAAATAAATACTCCCGTTTCTAAGACTGAGGGCATAGGTTCACCTTCCAACAGGATAATGACCTAAACACAAAGCAACACTGGAGTGGTTTAAAACCAAGAACCTGAACGTTTCCAATTGAGAATCAGTGGAAAAATTGCTTTTCACCAATGGACCGCATCCAACCTGACAGAGCTTGAGCAATTTCGCCCAGAATAATTTCAGGATCCAGATGTGTAAAGCTGGGATAGACTTACCCCAAAAGGCTCGCAGCTTATACAAGGCCCTGAATAGAGTCCCTTTGGTGGTCTCCATCCTTCAGTTGAGAATATGGGGAAGGATGACTTGTAAAACATCACATCTCTCAGGAGTGCATTGCCATCAATGTTGCCAGCAACGTTGTGCAACGTAGCCATGGTATTTTATTCGGTACAGGTCAAAAGACAACTGCTTCCACTAGACATTGCGCAAACATTATGTTTACAGTGTTTGGTTAAACAAAAATGCACAGTGCTTTACTGATTTAACTGTCACAAAACTTTAAGGTAATTCTTTCTTTACTTGACATATGTCTTCCAAAGCAACCTGAATAAGACGTTATCTAGCATTTGGACCTGCTGGTCTAATACCGGAACCATTACTACCCCAGCTTCTTCTGCCTGAATATGACAGATATCCTGTATGGTATGGGTTACATACCATATTGTAACATTTGGTTAAGTCACATTTATTGACAGCATGAATACGTTAAATATATATTTAGGTGCTTGAGAGCTATTGCTATCCAACAAGCAGCAGGACCTTGAAGTGAAGGTGTTCATTAGCTTTTTAGGATCCTAACCGTTAGACAGCAATCAAAGTTTCGACAGCTATATTTTACAGCGCGTTTTCTCACCTAGCCAAGAAGCTTTTGTTTGGTTTGAGTGTAGCCTGATTTGTCGCTAAATAAACATCATGACTATAAATAGTTTACTCTTGAAAGCCAAATCATTCTTTCCACATAATAAATAAATTCAAGCCTCCTAGCCGTGCATCTTTAGACACTAATTAGACTTAATGACTGCTGAGTATCAAGCCTATCCCCAACAGGAACGATTGTCCCCAACGCGCACCTTTGAAAAGCGTGGCGCAAAAGTCGAGATGGGCCACTTCACTCGTAAACATGGCCATTCTACTTTCAGACCATTCTCGGGTTTAGACAAAAACCAGGCTTAATTAAGAACGAGGATGAATATTTCAACTGTATTACCCCTCGATAGCTTTGGGAATGTAATGTTGTTTCTCTTCAATATATTTATTGCGACTGCGATAATCTTTCTGAACTTTTCTGTACTTCTTTCTATTGTGATAAACAAATCACTTCGGAACGAAAACCGTTTTATGTACATGCTGAGTACCTGTTTCAGCGACATTTGTTCGGGAGTTTCTTACTACTATGTAGGCGTCCTTGACGTCAGGGATAGTTACGACTCTCCAAACCGAACTTACTATATCGCTCCGACATTTCTGGGACTTTCTTATATGGCTATTTTAGCTGCTCAAGCTGACAGATACCACGCTGTTGCAGCTCCTTTCAAGTACTCCCAGAGAATGAATCTTAATCGGACACTTTTGGTCATCGTAGTTTATTGGGTTTACGCCTTCGTCATCGTTGGGGTGAACAACTTGGTGACGGTGGGAGTTGCCAAAAGAGTCACGGGAATCGGGACGTTTGTAGGAAACATTTTCACTGTAATAATTATGATAGGTCTGAATTTTAGATTATTTTTTATAGCCAAATACCAGCTTGAGAGGGAGCCTCCGTCAACCGAGAGAGACCAAAAACGGTCGTCAGTGTACCTCATCGTCGTGGTGGCTGTATTTTTCCTGTGTGCGTGGTTACCCATATTCCTTCATATTATTATCTGTAACTTCGTGGGATCCACCTGTTACACTTTCAAAAACGAAGGCACAGACCCACTTCGAATTTTTCCCAGAATAAACGCGGTCCTCACCCCATTGTTGTACGTTCGAGGTTGTACATCTCTGAGGGAAACATTGTTTGCCAAAGTTTGGAAACCTTTCTGCAAAACCAAAAGGTAAGGGTCAGTCTAAAAGTTTTCCTAAAAACCGGAAAGCTGGCGCATTACGTAATACAACATACGCTGTTTCAAACTCTTCAACATCCTGCCATTCAAAAAATTTAGAAATTAAAAAGAAAAAGAAATTAATATTTAAAAATTCCCATTCCCATTATTTCGCGATTGGAGACATTAAGTGACCAACTTTAATTGTTGTTTTAGTATATGGTATACGAGGAGGTCTAAAATAGACTTACATTTATCAAAAATAATTATAAAACGGCTTAAGCAGACGGTGTCAAAAATAATGTTGAGTGCGGAACAATTTAGATGAAATAACACATTTTTATTAATTTAATGTATATTCTATTCATACACGTTTTATCATTTAAATATGACTATATTTATGTATATTTTTTTGAATTCGTTTGACGCAATCCAGTGTAAAATCTCTGGATTTTTTTATTTGAAATGTATATATATTTTCCCTCCACAGGGTCACTCGCGAAACCGGAGTGGTCAGACGTGGATCAAATAGAAACAGAGTCGGTGTGGTTCATAAGGGGTGAACTGATTACTTACATTCGACCAGTCAACAAGGCTAAGTGCATAAATCACAAATTAACCGGTCATATTTCTGTGTTTTTCTATGCTTGTGTCTTCTTAGAACAGTCAGAATTCTAACACTTCAATTCGTCGACTTCTGTTTCCGATTAGTTCACCAAAATGGAAAGCCCCATTGACTAGTTTTCGTTTTTAATACTTTGAGAACTAATGTCTAATCCAGTCTAATAGTGCTAGTTAAAATTCAAATTGTGTGCTTAGATATATTATTCGGTTCAATATTAATGTAATAATATGGTTTTCAAATGGTGTTTTGATGCTATATATTATGTGTATTGTCGAAAATATTCCTTGTACAATTTATTTTATGGTAATTTAGAATCATATAATAGGTGGTATGAAGATTAATTATTCTCTTTTATCTCTGTGGAGCAGTTCAACCAAATTCCGGTTAGCAATGGTTTCTGATCTCTCTATATTTTATTCATGTCGCCTTCTACTCTACAATTAAATTATTGCCTACAACCACAACTACAATAATAATGATTGTTATTAAATAGTAGTTATGATTATATTTAGTTTATTTAACATTGAATGAATCGCCTTGTTAAAATGTACCATTTTGTTTGGTAGTTATATTTAAGTTATATTTATATCTAAGAATTGTATTATTAATATAATTAGCAATTCATTTTATGCTGTTTAACGGTTTCCACTGAATAAACAAATAAACAACAAGATTACCATTATTACATTATTATTATTATCTTACTATTTTCTCTTGTTTTAAGTACTACCAAGAAGGATACGTAATAACTGCTGGTCTAAATAAAAATTATAACTAAAAGTTAAGGGTGAAATCGAAAGTTGTGACTTCCCCGTAAAATATAGGATAAGAATAAATTGATAGTTTCAAAGGTGTAGTATTGATCGTATTGAGGTGTATGGAGTGGTATTGTGAATTATTATTAGGACATTATTATTTTGGACATTTTACAAATATTGTGTTCATTATTGTTTTATACCAATTGTTGTTTGAGTTTATTTCCTCTGAATTATTTTAGTTATTTATATGTCGAACTGTCGGGAGATAAGGAGCAAGACTTTTTTTTTTTATTTTAGGCTGAGGTGAGAGATAAGTGTAAGGCTAAGGACTCGTGTTAGCATTGTTCATCAGCGCCTTGCAGCAACCCAAGGTCAGAAATGAGAAATAAAACAAGGTACGGTTCCGTTAACCAATTCCTTCTTGAAGAATATTCCAAGGCTAAGTCCTTACATAGATCTTATTCTAAGCATTTCAATAGTATTTGGTTAAAGGTTTTTAAAAATTATTTAATGTAATGGTTTGCCGCCGTACACTAATTACACTAAAATAACTTGGTAACAAATGCAAAACACAACATAACGGAAAAACTCCGTTATTTTGTGTTTTGCATTTGTTACCAAGTTATTTTAAATAAGCAGGAGCATACATTTTGTATGTAATTTCGTAATGTATCGGATTCATAATCGGTTTTGATGCCATTATGATGCCACTTAAACTACAGCTAGGAGGACACTTTAGATTACAATGAGAATAATGAACAATCCTTTTGCAAAGGGAACATTTGCCCAAATGCTCTATAAACTGCATTTCCAGCCTTTTACAACTACCGTTCGAATAATTCTTTAATTTAGAATAATCTATGAACGTTTCATAACATCTCCTAATTGCCTGAGTCCATTAATTCGTTCATTTTCAATAACCCCATGTCCAATTCAGGTCAAGACTGTTGGCGGGAGACACATTGCAACACGCTGGACTAATTTAGCTCTCTACTAATAATATTAACAATAATAATCAGCCTAAATAAATACGTCACATACTAAATAGTAAAGATTCGAATTTTTGAAGATATATATTGTCGCTGTTTTATCTACCCTTTTCTTCTCTGGGTGATGATATAAATTCCTGGTTAAGTTCCGCGTATTCAAAATTCAAATCTACCAGCTAGTCGGCGTTCTGCTCATGGTGGACGTGAGTTTTGAGTTGACCGTTAAACGCTTAAAACGTGGCATAAACACAATTTGTCAGGTAACCATTTGGAAAAACCACATGATCCTCTTGAAGCATGTGTAGGTGCAATGAATCTCCATAATAAAGTTTTGGGGTTATACAACTCATAATTAAATACAGTGGCAATCATTGCGCAAAAGAAAATATTGCGTGGAGTATGTCTACACAATTTATGGGTGGGGTATCTACTTTCTACTTTTTTAAATGCGCTATAGGAAATCATGAATTCTATTTAACAGCAAATCTGATTTGCTATTGTATAAAGCCAAACTTGACAATATACAGAGCCGTACCATCAACATTTCCTACATCATGAATAGAATAATATCTGCAATATTTTTTTATTTCCATGATTTGGAGATAATTAGGCTATGCCTATCATTTTTAGGCCTACGGGTGTTCTAATATGACTACCCCTGTGCCAATGCTGTAAACGGAACGCAACTCGTAGCTGACTAGCCGCCTGGCCGACTTTACGGCTGAGCTTTTCTTGAAGGAATAAAAATTAACACAAGCATGAGTAACAGAAAAAAAAATCAAAATTGTATGTGATCGATCCGTCTGCTGTTTACCACGCTGGAACCTTCACAAATGCTACCGCCAAAGATTAGTTTAACGTTCGATATTGGTTTCAAAAGTGCAATGGGTTAATTTTTAAGCGCCCTGTAAGCACTGTTGAAATTAAAATAACGTGTGTGATAAGTAAGCCGAAGTTACATTCCGATGTGTTTGCTAACTCTGACCTATTGTGAACGTACTCACTTATTGTGACCTTTAAAATTTTGAGAAGATTATATTAATAATAAAAATTAAGGGCGGCTGCTTTGCTAGCAGTGAGTTGTGAATATGCAAATAAGCTACGGTGCTGTTTCCGAGGGGGAAATGCAAAACGGTCTCTGACATGCACAGATTTAAACCCTCAAGAAACTTTCATCATGCATCATGTTGACCTGTGGCATCTTGGTAAAATGAGTCAGTGTATTGCAGTGGCGTGTGCCTCTGGTTCTTTAATACTCTGTTTAACTGTTATTTCACAAGTTGTTTTTCTCAAGTCAGGGAGCAAGCCTTTAGCACTGAATATCAGTATTTCAACTAAGTTTCTCCCTTCATATTTTACTGGGCCGCCATTAGGAATTCCAGGGCCAGAACAGGACAGAATTTTTCCGTTTGTCAACTCAGGAGACTTGATTGTGTGTCTTTAAAAAAAACATATTTGTATTGTGTTCTGTTCCGCTATCTTAGCAAATTCAGCTACACAAACACCGTCACCACACCATCTCTTGATTATAGATGGTCTGACGCAGGCTTGTTTCACACGCTTCTCACACCAACATAACACCCCAGCCACAGCGAGATTCAGACTTAGGTCAACTGAGGCAAAGGCAGCAAAGCTACGCATAGAAATGTGTTGAATTGTAAGGCAAGGGTGAGGGCACATCGTAACTACAAGAGATAAGGCTGGAACCCCGGCAATATATTATTTCGTTATCATTTACTAACTTCAACTGGTGGTGTAGGGGTTAAGGTAACAGGCTTATAACCAAATGGCGGCTGGTCCAAGTTCCCCCAGTTGGGGCATCCTTGAACAAGTTACTTAACCTGAATTGCTTAAGAAAGTATCCAGTTGTACTACTAAATTAATGTAGAAATTGTATGCTGGGCAAATTGCTTTGGACAAAAGTTGGCAAGCAACTAAATTGTATTACAAAGAAGTGTTGCCAAGAGGATGAATGTACGTGATGAGTATAATAATGTAAATTATGACTATATGTAAACTCCCCCATTCCTGAGAGCCATGACTAAATGCATTTGATCAAATATCAAAGGCCTTTCTATGAAGGTGTGGATTTATGCAATATGAAAACAGGTGTTTCTACCAAACTATTATTTGAAATGATTTTAAACTCACATAAAAAAATCTGTATGCACACTTAATGGATCCAATTTACTTTGGTACAGAGTGTACAGAAGGCTTGTTAAATGAGGGCCAGTGTCTGAAAGTATTTGTTGAGTCTTTCTATTCAACTTTAACTTAACTCAGATTGTTTACAGATGAATTACTTACAGAATTATGAGGTTATTGGATGGACATAATATTTAACCCGTTTGTTTAAGTTGTTGAAGTCCTAGTAGTTTCACTACAGAAACAAATCCACATGTCAGCTCATAACATTGGCATTATTTTAAACAACAATTGTTTTTCCAACAGGTTTATCAGAAAGTACTGTGTTGAAAACATTTAGTCTTTGGGTAGACAAAATAAAATAAAAATGCAGTAAGGTTCTTGCTCAGTTCCAGGCCATCTTAATTGAAAGTAATTTATGATTTTTTTAACGCAGTGAATACAATTTTAGTTCAGTTTAAAAAAAAGGTAATGACTACAAGGCAGCATTGCTTTGTCTGTTGGATAAAAAAGCTTATGGTAGTTCACAATTTTGCTCATGATGCTTCATGTTGCCAAACGATAGCTATGACGAGAGATTTGTAGAATTATGATTTTTGCTCACATAATAAACAAGATCGCGTGATTGATTTATAAGCGGCTTTGATCTTGGGAAGCCACCAAGGTGATTGATGAAGGTAAATCCAGTACCTACTTCGTTTGATGGTGTAGTTTGCATGACAACCACGTGGTGTCAGGGGACCCCTTCTGAAGGTCGGTAGTACTGCTGAAGGACTTCATTTATTGGGGGCGGAGGTAGCCGTCTGTAAAAACTGTTTGGTTTGGTAAGTAAAAAAAAAGAAGCAATATATATATATATATATATATATATATATATATATAAATTAACTTGTAAACAAACAAAATAAATTCGTTAAATGCTGACGTAAATTGTACATTTAGTTGTCGTTGTTCGAAAGCATAGATGTTTTTAATTTTAGTGTTACATGGAAAACCATTGTGAAGCCTAGTATTGTAGTCCTACTTGAGATATTGGATACGCTTCCCATCATATAAATATATATTCACATTATTTAAATATTAGAAGATACGGTGGGTACAAGTCTGAACTTCAGATTAGGCCAATTGCAGACGGCCCAAAAACGTCCTTATTTCAATTCGCTCTACTGTTAATAGCCTACAAAGATTGAGTGGATAATGTATCAACATTGGCTCAATTTGGAGTCTTGTTTAGTTACGGGGATTAGCCTATCCCTATTAGCACTCCCGATTCGGCTATTGAGAGATTGTTTACTGATTTATTTATTAATTTAATTCAAGATTTGTAAAGAACGATTATGGTGGAGGGGGTGGAGTCGCACTCTTACCTCACTTCCGCTAGTAACATCTGGTGCATGAGTTTGTTGACTATATTATTGATATTGTATGTGTGAAATTATAACACATAACATTGGATGTGTGTGAAAACTGAACATAAACGACATAATCGGTATGACCTTAAACAAGACACTAATAAAAGTGTCACGTTTCCTAGTGTGTATCGAGTAGGCCACCGGTGTCGTTAGCTGGTACATTTTACACGGACTCAAACGTTCACTGTGAAAATTCGACGACAATTTAGAACCCCATGAAAATCCATTTCATCATAGTTGTAGTATTTAAGTTTTTATTAATACCAATACGTAATATTTACTTAATACGAAATAGCTGGACGCAGCAGTGTATTTATGTATGTGTAGGCTACCCGTTAACTTTAGCTATAAAACCAGCAACTAAGTTTTCTTACGTATTAGCCCTAAAATTTTTTGTAATGTTAACATACTCTGTAATTCAAACGACAGCATTGTTTTACATTTTACGTTGTTCTATATTTTTGTTATGCTGTCATCTTATCACATGCAATGTATGTCGGCCTATATGTGGTAAAATTAATTAATTAGCCTGCTCATGATTGAAAAAAATGTCATCCCATTTATGAAGAAGTAGCCTACTACATAATTTTTATTCCATTGTTGAATACCACATACGCGATTTAGATAATTTTACCATCTGACAACAAGAATTATGTTCAAATAGGTTGGCCAACCACTCTAAAACACCAATAAAGGAAGCGAGGAAGGGAAGGGTTGATATTTTTCTACCCTTTCTTCCTTTTCGGTTGGCTTCTATTCAAATTTGGGTCAGGGGTGAGATCCCGACGTCACAAGCTTGCAAGATGGCGCTGGGAAGGCAGTGAGATGAGAAAGAGGGTGGTAAATTGAGAACGCTCCTACCGCTGTAATAAGGTATTAAAATGTTATTCATGCTATATTTTTAAAACATGAAATCATGGTTTGATATAGTGGGTGCAGTTAAGTATCGGATTGGTTTTACTAGCTTTATAAAAAAATGCGTGGTTCCAAAATGGGCTGCGGTCGCGTGCCAACAAAAGGGGGGCTTCGCTTGTTTAGTGCCTACTCCTAGACCCAGCAATACCAGCTTGGCAAGCGCCAAGAGACTCGTTTTTTCTAATTAAAGATACAGTAAAAACTGCTGCGAAAAGGCTTTAGAAATTGTAGAGCAGATATTTGTGTCCTGAATTGTGGCATATTAATGTTTTTTTCCCCCCTTTTGGACGGTATTGGGACTTGCCTGATAAGTTTACCTCTAAGGAAACAATTTGTAAGGTGAAACTGGCAGGTACAATACAACGAAAGAAATAATCAGTGTAATCGTGTTTTTAGTGTTACAGCGATGTTTTAATTATACATTATATTTTGTTTATAACGCTTTACTAATTTCAACCGTAACATGAAATGGCAAGTAAGTGTCGAAAAGGTTTAATTTTCCCCTACGCAATCTTACGAAAACTAATCGAGTCAAACCTCGAGGACGTTTATGTCGGATGATTTGGTTAAATGTATCTACTGTTTATTGAATGCGATAATACATCGTCAATGAAAACAGTCGTTACAACTACTGTTAGATTTTTAGTGGGTTTATTATTTTGACGGCTTTATCCATAAGGTTACCTTTCATAATTGTGAACGGTCGAAGCATTGTTTAAATGGGAGTACCGATGCAGTCTTTTACATTGCTTTCATTATAAGGTATTTGTATCACCAAGTGTCGCGACGTTTGTACCTCATATCATAGGATATGTTTCACTATGTTGCTGACTATCGAAATATTTGTAGTTAATTTATGAATTTGTCGTTGCTGCGAATATTAATGTGTAGTACTGTTAACGACCATTCACTGTTGTAGGTTGGTTTTACTGAACGTAGTATGTATGACGAAATGTAAGTGTATATATTTTATCTTGTGTAGGGTAGCCAACGGCATATTTAGAATAGGAGTGAAAAATTTTGTGTTTAAGATTTGTAACGTATCATTTGTTTATGTTGCCACTAGGATTAGCATCGCTAACGTCACAGCAGCGAAAACGTTTGTTTAAAATGTTAAATATCAATATAATCTATCACCGTACAGAAATGTACACTGGCGTAGCGATATCAACAATGTTTGGTAATTTTTTTAGGGGGTGGTTGGCAAATTCTCGAATATAAAACGTTAAAATTAGGCTCAACTTTTTTTTTCCCCAGTGGATAATTTGTAGTATGTTGGTTACGTTGTGAAAGTTGCATTGCCCCAACTGAAACTAGGATTTTTGGTACAGAAACCAAACTAGGAAATAAACAGACTGACTACTTATTATGAATAACGTGATCTAAACATCACCGATGACAATGCATGTCATCCTGACTGGCGAACATATAGTTTTAATTTAATACGCGTTGATAAACTTTCACGGAGACCATAGAAGACAAAAGTATGTCATACAAATCGCAATGTATGATCTGGATGTATATTGGCTGGCTGGTTTACTGAGGTTTACCCTTTTCTGTAACAAATATGCTTGGTGGCATACTGGGCAAGCTGCAAGATTAGCTACTTAATCCATAACCTTTGGTTACACTTTGTGCTGTTTTTGTTTTACTAAAGTAAATAATTTAATTATAGTCCATTTATATTTTGCCTAACAGTTTAGTTCACACCAATTTTATACAGCTAGATAATCAGTGGCAAATTATAGGAAAAGTACTCCCCTTAACCCCCCCCCCCCGCAAAAAGAGCAGTCAATAACCCTAATTGTTTAAATTTTAAAAGTTAGACTGAACCAGTTTCTGAGTAACCCTTGTACAAATATTTGTGCCACTTCATCACATTTATTTTGCAACTTGCGTACAAGGTAACTGTCAGAATGAATCAAAGTCAGTGTTCAGGTGCTAATCCTAATTAAGTCAATAGGAATATAACCAACAAATAGGCTCAAGGATCAGGGTTATTAAACTTTTTCTAGTTCTGAAAGAGGTGACTAATGCAGGTTGAATCTTAACTGATAATCTGTTGGGCTGTACGATCTGTGTTGCAATGTAAATTTACAGATTGGCTTTGAAATTGGACCATAGGATAGGCTGGCAGAATTCCTCACTGTAGGCTTTGTTGAATCCTTGACTGATGGCCTATCACCTCCATGCTTTGTAAGTGGGTTTTTAGATGGAATGGAGCATGCACTATGCCTTCATGGCATACATTAATTGTCACAATGGTAGGTGCGTACATCAGTGTTGAACGACCCCTTAAACATGACTGCCAACCCGCCATTAAGGTCTTCCTCTGAAAGTGGGTTTGACAGAGTTGGAGTAGATGTGTCCTGAGCAGCGGCTGGCCTTCCCTACCTAAGTCGCATGTTCTTGTTGGACGTCTTTACCAGTTGCTCCACTGCACAATGTCATTTCATGTTAAAACTGAGGACAGGGCATATTATTAACCAGTTGCTTGTGTGTTGAAATACCTTTAATTGTAAGTGTCCTCCTCTGTAGACTTCTGGCATTATCTTTCTGGTGAAACGCTGACACAACCACAAATAATAAATAAATAAATAAAAAAGGGGGGGGGGACCACAGACATAAGTACCACTAGGCCAGATCCCATTTTCTGGTGGGATGTTGCTTATTCACTCAGTTTAGGATGAAGAGCTCAATACTTCACAAAAAGTGTTGCGCTTGCAGTAAGTGACAAAATTACTAATTTCTGAATAGAAATATCTGCTGTTTTGGATTCGGGGTGAAGCAGCTTGTCTCATTGTTATGTAGATTATAACATCTTGCTGCTGAATCAGTGCCCCCTGTGTGAATTCTTGTTATTGCTCTGTTTTTCAGTTGCAATTTCAGGGGCCTTGCTGAACTCCTATATACTACATATAGATTGTCACTTATATATTTTTTTTTAACTTTTTGCATTCTTGAAATTTTACTCAGCAATGGTGATATGAAGTGTTTAGAAGTAGAATAGTTTCAGTAATCCCCACTGACCTTGGTCACATGACCACGCTAGGGCCTAATGGATTTTATTAGAACAATTGAATATTCTATCCAAATTGGTGTAATTTTGCAATACATTTTACATTTATTCTTGCTTGTGTTTATAAATTGAGTTTTTCATGCATTTTTAATACTAAATTCTGCTTTGTATTTGGGAAGAAATGTATGTGATCATCAATCAATCTGTCATCGCTCTGAAAAAACTCCTTGCCAATTCATTTAAAAGTGGATATGTTGCCCAAATCCCGATGGGTGCATTGTATGTTTGCATGTGTGTGTTAGATGCCGCTTTAAGAAGATGAATAGGAAGGCTGTTGTGAAGATAAATTGGCATTTGGATGATCAGTTATTTAGGAAGATAAATTGGCATTTAGGATCAGTTATTCCCAGAGGAACACTTGTATGCAGAGGAGTGGACAAGCTGGATGTGTTGGTGGGTGGAGTAAGGGAAAGATTAAACTTTGGCTGATTCTACCTAGTATGGTGTACTTTTGTTGGCTGGAACGTCAAGTATGGCTTGAGTGGTGATATTACTCTGAGCAGCAATTTCTTCCTTCCCATGCTGGTCCGGTTGGGTACATTTTTGAAAAGGACCAGATCTTCATATGTAAAGGGTTTTAAATGTTGTGCTTATCCACAATCTGTGTTAGGCTTCTGTTTGTAGAAAATTCAGTCTTAAAACAAGGATGTCCTGGTATGTTTTAAAATGACATTAGTTGTATTTCTCTCACTTAGCCAGGTGCATGAATGATGGATTTCCTAATCTTGCTCTGGGGTCTGTGCATCCGCTCGCCGTAACTTATTTTTCAGTTACAAAAGGAGAATGGGCTCACCGGTCAGTTATAGATGGCACAATGCGGGAATAGTGAACTGTTACTTGGCAAATCTGGTTACGGTTATTGGTGTTAAAAAGCTCTTAAGAGATTTTCAGTAGGTCAGTGTTTCCTCCCATGCATGGATGTGGGTGAGAATATTTGTGTTTCAAGCCACGTGATTAATTTATCTGCGGGCCAGAAGAGTACAAAATACTTGAAGTGTGGTATTTATGGGGGTTTATGGGGGGTGTACCAGCTCACCATCCCTTGCCTGGGTGGGGCTTGGCTGGAAATCAGCTTGTTTCCAGGGTTGATGTCCTGTGCTTACCACACCGTTACCCCCTCACTTGGCCCTATGAGATAACTAGTTGTTGTCATTCTATGTTGCCCCCCTTTTTTTTTTTTTCCTTCTCTTCACACTGGACTTTGCCTTTCTTTACCCAGACCCAGTTCTCTTCTGATTAGGGCTCTGTTTATTCTGTGTGATGGAGTATGTCAAATCTGTTGCATACTGTCTGTAGTGTATATATTAAGGAAATGTAGTTTTTTTGAGATTGAGTAGCATCTCAAAAGGCACCTCCTCATTTTCAGCCCCCGGGGCTTGAAATATAAGGCAAAATGTGGTGTGTGTGTGTGTGTGTGTACTCCCTTTTTGTCCCTTCATATTGTGGCTGATCTCATTGGCAGAGTTTTGTTGAGCAGCGACTTCTTGGGGATATTAACCTATGCTGCTAAATTGAAATCTATCCCACGTGTCTCCATGCACGTAGATCAGAATTAATCCACTGGCTCTCCAGAATCCAGTGCGAATTGGGGAGGGGCTATTGGCCATGAGGGCGGGGGGGGGTTGTTGGGAAGAGGGGGAGGTACTCTACCCTGAGATGGCTTCCCTCAGCTCAGCCCACATTACGTCTGTATGGAAAGCCTCTTGAATCCCACTGTAAACCACGTAAACGAGCCTTGTGAAGGACATCCTTGGTCACACGGCTCAGTAGTGGTTGCCTACCCAGCAAATGTGTAATGCTTGAGCCTTGCAGGGTTTTATTGATTAGGTATGGAAGGTGTTCTCCAGTTGAGATGACAAGTGAGTAGAAGGAATCCCCTGAAAGCTGGGAGATGCTCAGGGCTCCTCGTGCCTAGACTTGAAACTGAAATAAAAGTTGAACAGACGAAATTGTACCCCCACCTCCAAACAGTTTTTTTTTTTTTAAAAGCTGCTGGTCACAGTCTATGCCACAGGGCTATAACAGCGTTATATATGCATTGACCTTTAGTGCCTCCTAGGTCGGTGGGGTTGGTTTCTCCACAAGCCTTGGTGTGTCACGATCTGCACACACAGTTGCATGCTGTCTGCACTGAATTTTTTTTATTCATTATGTCTTCATAACCTTGGCTGCCAATTGCTTTCTTCTAAGTAATTTTCCTGTGTTTCCTTAACTTCAGCATGGTAGTGCTGTATTACTATGCATGAGTTCCAGTTCAGAAAGCTGAACATACTAGTTTTGTGAGCCACAAAATACTAAGTTATTGATGCATTCACCAGTCATGCAGGTTGAAAGAACTGATATGTCTTTAGTTGCAGCCAGGGGATTCTTTCTGCAGCACCACAAGTCTGCTTATGATTGTTCATGGTTCAGCAGAAACTCTCCCCCGTGCCATGTCCAGTAGAGCCTTATCGATAAAAGGTTTTTGGGTCCCATTCCGATGTGAGGCAAAGTCCACACATTGCCTGACGTTCTAAATCTCACTGCCTTTACAGCAGCCTAGTTTTTTTAGCCATCTGTTAAATTTACCAATGCAAAGCAAGCTAAGCACCAATGTAACTTAAATGATTAAATGATAAACGGTTAAGTATGTGTAATAAAAATGGTAGTAATAGTAGTTTTGCCGTAACTATGATGTAAAATTAATTATTCTCGTAGCCTTGCCTTTTGCCAAGGTAGCTAGCTGGTTTGGTTGCCACCTCTGACTGACGGAAATCCGGGGAATCGGACTGGTCCATTTATTTTTGTTTAAGTCTCGATATGCTATTCACAAACTTATGTAGTAGCAGCAGTAGTTTTGTAACCTGATATGTTTTTACGCTAGCGGACGATTTCCGCTAAAATGAATGAATTTGACCAATAAATTATTTGAACGTGTTAAAATGCCTTCGTATTAACTATTTACTCTTAAGTGTTGCTAGGCAACATTACACTATCGCCACCTTATTTAGCATCAAGAAATGAAATGCCAGGGTGTGCGTTTTGTTTAATTTGACATACATGACCTCATTGGCTACAGCGTCCATTCAGGAAGAGGGGAAAAATTCATCAACCTCTAAACTCCTCCTCCACCTCAGTCACTGCTCCTTGAGTTTGTTCCAGGTATTTGGGCAACAGTATGGACTAACACTCTGTAGTGTTTTCCTCTTGCTTATAGGTCTGCTCTGCCACACTTTCCTGGAATGGAAATATTTTTATCTGAAAAGATTACCTTTGACTGTGCTGACCTGTACAGCGCATGGTTAACAACTATGTTGCGTTCCCAGCCCTTCTATCACAGCTGGATGGTGGTGCTGACATTGTCAAATCCATGAAAAATATTTTGGTTTTTAGATGTTTGGAATGCTTTGATTCATATGTGAATACTCGGCAGGAACGTGTCCTGAATGTGATGAATTTTAAACTTAGCTACCTTTTAGTTTTTCCTTGGATGTCGTCACCTAATGCAGTATGTGGCATACTACTGAGTGTTGGTAGATTGCAGACATGTCCTCGCTTAAAGTTCTTAGTCATTTCTTAAGTTCTTAGTTTTTAGGCTCCAGTTCATCAGAACACGTCACAGAAACGGCACTAGGAAGGAGCGGATGCTGCAAGGGCTTTTTCCTTTTTATTGAGATGGTTAAAAATTTGACCTGACGTCAAAACATTTTCCCCACTGTTTAACATGACCAATTCAGAGGCAGACCCAAAGCAACATTAGGAAATGTATTCAGTCATTTGGTCGCATTGTAGTCAGAATGCCTTTTTATTTTTATTTTGTAGAAATAATTCACTGTAGCTTCAGGCCCCTTTATACAGAGTTTCTGCTCAGCGTGGATTGCTATTGCTGCGTAGGGTTTTGAAATGTATTGGGCTCATTAAAATCTCACCTGCTGACAGGAAGGCAGTCATTGTAAGTTAGGTTTTATTAATCAAATCAGTCCTTAAGTTGTGCCCCGATCGAGGTTTCTTATGTTAACCCATAATATTATGTTAACCCATACTATTTTGTGCCAAATGTATGCCTGTCAGTTGGATCAAATTACGGTATTGGCAACATCTTAAGTATTATGGTTTATGGCACCATTGGGTCTTACCCATTGCCAAACAGACTGATGTTTGGTCGAGTCCTGCTAACTGCTGGGTAGAGGACCGTGTAGCTGCCACTTCTCAGGATTACGCTAACTCTCAGGGGAATGCAGGCCGAGAGGTTAATGGGAATTGGTGCTACAACCATGTTGAGGCTGGTGCTGGGCCTTTTTACATGACTGAAGAAAATCCTCACCTTGTGGGCTGTGGATATGGAGTTGTTTTGCCAGATGGAAATGGTGGGAGCAGGCTGAGGCTTGCGAAGCCCATTGTCAGAGGATCAGGTAGTGGTTTAATGCACTATACCACACCCATTTCTGTCCTGTATGTAGATTTTCCAAGCTCGGGTTGCACCTAATCCTCTGCACAGCCTTTTAGTGGTGTCAGTCCTTCACCGGCAAACAATGGCACCAACCCCCTGAGTGTGACATTAGCAGTGCTGGGTGGTTGGTGTGATGGGCATTTCAGGAATACCTATGAAAAATGATAGTGGTCTCTGGTACAGAGTGATTAGGAAACATTACTGTTTCATTTTACTTCTTCCCTCTTTTGTGCCCAGGCAGTGTGTTGATGTACTACTCAGAACATTATCCCAGTGAATGGAAATTTATGCGCTTGTGTTAAACTGGGTCTGAAATTCCAAAAAATTCCTGCACCCTGTTTAATCCTCCCTTTTTAAATTTGAATACCCCTCACTTTTGGAAGCTGCTCAGATACACGTCTCCCTACCCAAAATTGCCTGCTGGTATCTTGCTATATATGATGTAGCTGCATCACGTTTTTATAAAGAGGACGAACTTGTAAATTTGGATGCTTCAGTGTTTTCGTGGTGGGAAAATTGGGGCAATCATGAGAAGGCATTTAGTCAGGTTTATGTTTGGAGAAGGCCTTCACCCCACGCTGCCAGTTCCCTACTGTTAAAAATGTTGGTGGCTCAGTCAAGATGTCTTGTGGGAGTCCTTGTGTCAGGTTTTATTATGAAGCTATTTTAGGCTACCGGGTAAAATTTTACTACTTTGCACTATGGTGCTAACATAATTTCCTCAAGATCTTTTCATATTCCAAGATAATCCCCCCGCCCCCATATCCACTGCAGGTTCAAGAATGGTTTCATGAACACCAGGATGAAGTAAACGGTTTTTGATTCTGTTGTATAAATCTAAACGGAACTCCTTGTCTTTCCTTGCAGGTTGTACAGGTGTAGGAAAAGAAGGTGGAAATGGAACTGCCAAATCATGCCAAACAATTGCTGCTGCAGCTGAACCAACAGAGAGCCAAAGGGTTTCTCTGTGACGTGATCATAGTGGTGGAGAATGCCCTCTTTCGGGCTCACAAAAACATCTTGGCAGCCAGCAGCATCTACTTCAAGTCCCTTGTGCTCCACGATAACTTGATCAACTTGGACACAGAGATGGTTAACCCGTCCGTGTTCCGTCAGATATTGGACTTTATTTACACTGGGAAGCTTCTGTCCTCTGACCAGACCAGTGACCAGAACTTCAACGCCCTCTTGACAGCAGCAAGCTACCTCCAACTCCATGACCTGGCTGCCCTGTGTAGGAAAAAGCTCAAGCGCAACGGGAAGTCCCTGCCCAGCAAGACCACGACTCCCAGCGTCGGGCGACCACTTCGCAACCAACGGCTGTCCTCCACGCCCGTTTCCCAGAACCACTTTTCGGGGCCAACGGAGGGCGAGAAGAAGCTGCCCGATGAGTTGCTGAAGGACAAACTGTCCGACGACGAGCTGTTCATCGCTGGCTCTCGCCTCAAGGGCTCCACCAACTCCCACCATTGTTCAGTCGGAAAGAATGGCAGCAACGGGGACGTAAGCAGCGGCAGCGGCGGGGACCAGGAGCTGGGCCTGGACCTCTCCAAAAAGAGCCCCTCTGTGGGCACTGCGACTGAGGAGGTTAGCCCCAGCAGCAACCCCCAGGAATCGCCCCAATCTGCCTCAGTATCCACAACCAACAGTGCCTCATTCGACGACTCTGCCACCAATCCCCAAAGCTTGGACAGCGGGGAGCCCATGGATGTGGGTGGAGGGGTAGCGCTGTGTGAGGAGAGCCAAGCCCTCCCAGACGCAATCCAGCCTCGCAAGAGTTCCCGCCAGATTGCCCGCAAGAAGGAGTGGCCCAGGAAGGAAGTGGGCGGCAAGGGCGAAGAGAGGGCTGTACCAAATGGCGTCATAGTGGGGCCCAAAACGGGCGAGAATCGTTCAAGCAGCAGTGGAGGGGGCAGCGGCAGCAGCTTTACCTCAGACCACTCATTCCAGTGCAAGGAGGAGGACGATGTGGAAAATGGGCAGGAGCACAGTGACGAGAGTGGCCAGAGTGAAGGCGAGGGCAGCCACCCCAGCGCCAACTATGTGTATCGGCAGGAAGGCTTTGAGCCGGCCTTCGGGGACAACCTATACGTCTGCATCCCCTGTGGCAAGGGCTTCCCCAGCTCCGAGCAGCTCAATGCCCATGTCGAGACCCACACAGAGGAGGAGCTCTACATCAAGGAGGAGAGTGCCTACGTGAAGGAGGAAGAGGAAGAAGCTGAGGACCTGTCTGCACCTGTCGCTCCCACCGCCTTCGGCACCGAGACCCGGCCCTTTAAGTGCACAGTCTGTAGCAAGAGCTACAAAGACCCTGCCACCCTGAGACAACACGAGAAGACCCACTGGCTCACCCGCCCCTTTCCCTGCAACATCTGTGGCAAGATGTTCACCCAGCGCGGTACCATGACCCGTCACATGCGGAGCCACCTGGGCCTGAAGCCGTTCGCCTGCGAAGAGTGCGGCATGCGCTTCACGCGGCAGTACCGACTGACGGAGCACATGCGGGTCCACTCGGGCGAGAAGCCCTACGAGTGTCAGCTCTGCGGTGGGAAGTTCACTCAGCAGCGCAACCTTATCAGCCACCTGCGAATGCACACCTCTCCCACATAAAAGCCAAAGACTGATCTCTCGATTCGAACAGGCACGCATGCACGTGCACACCTTGGGATGAGACGGACACACGGACTGCCTAGTGGACGAGCTCTGAGCTGTCAGCTACAGCACGGAGAGTCGGCCCCACATACAAAATGCATTTGAGTTCCTAAAGGGTTTGATCTATCTGGAGGTAACCGTGGGTATTGTCACATGACTCCAGATGCTTTAATGCTTGCTGTGATTGGGGTACTGCAATTGCATCATGACCACCATGAACCCTCTCCTCATCATTCTCCAAATACCCTTTCCTCTTTCCTATATAAGGTAATTGAAATTTCCCTTACCTTTTGTTTTTTCCCCCCAACCATTGGCCAAAGATATTTGGCCTCCAGTTGCTTAGTTATATGCAAACATCTGACCTAAATTCATTTGTTTGCAGTTCAACACAAGCTTAACAGTACCCATGTCACTTGAATTCAACAAACCACAGATGTTGGCAATAATTTTAGTTTTTTCCTTCAAAAAACATACCCGGCTGTATGTCGAATGTTATCAGTGAGTGGCAAAAAACACATCCAGGGTATTGGATTAAGGACACGGTCCATTAGCCTCACTGTGGTCAAATTATTTGAATACTCCAAACATGCACATTCTGCTTGCAGTCCTTCGACAGCAGTTATGAAAGTGAGAAGGTGGTCTTCAGCTTATTTTTGTGTTATGTTCTTTTTATGTATCATAAGGGTTTTTCCTTAAGAAAAGCAAATCGTAGAGGTACTTGTTTTGTTGTAATGTTTATGTGAATGTCTTAACTGGAAGGTCTTGGGTTATTTCTCCTTAGGGAAAAGTTTGGGGTGGGGAGGGTGCTTTTTTTGGTGTAGGTTGGACTTGGGGGTCCTATAGGTACCGTTTTATTTTTTGTGTATGTATAGCTTTCCTCCCCTCAAAAAAGACAAAGACGAGTCTGTTCCTAATAGACTTGTTACCTTGCTACCTCTTAAATATTCTTAAGAACAATACATTGATTAGTGGAAGTTTCTAAATGTAATTAACTGTATAAAGTGTGTAGAGTATAGTAACTTTTAACCTAATGCTTTATCCTGCCCATCTCTCAACACAGGTTTTTAATGCTAGAATTTACAAGGTTCATTAATGGAGGAATTTGTCAAGAGAGCTTTTTATTTCAATTTTTTTTTTTTTTTTCCTTTGGGGTCCTGGTATTCAGGAAGCCCTCAACTCAAAATGTACTGTACTTTTGTTGCCCAGAGCAAAGGGTTGATAGCAGGTTAGTGGAGAAACGTTTTCCAAAGAGCTTATGAATGTTAAGGAGGGAAGAGCAGATTAACAAACGTTGCTAGAGAAGTTCATAACCAAAGTCGAAAAGAGATGCGCGTAAATATATACAGACTAAATTATTTCACTTTTAATTTTCTTTACTTGTACAAAACAAATTGTGAATTTTATTCTAGGCTTAGACAAAGAACTCCGAAATGAAAGTAGTGTAGGAGGATAGACCAATGATTTTATGACCAAGGATGGAAGATGGATGGTCTGCAAGTAAAACTTCTGCTGATTGGTGGGCCGGTAATACTGTAAACTAAGAGCTATAGACGTTTACAGTGTTCCCTCAACATTTTAGTTTTGTTACAAGGGCCTCATCACTGAACTTGCATGTCTTTGTCAGAACCTTACATTTTATTTTCAGTTTAGACCAAAAAAAAAACGTTATAAGATGACAAAATTATAATCGTATTTCAATGTGAAGTTAAGTTTGCTTTTTAGTTTTGGGCCAGACTTGTGAATCTTGTATTGAAAGGAGGGTTAGGGATACACTGGACTGCTTGCCTAATTTTGGCACGCAATAAATAAAATTTCGGCTGGACTTCCATGTGGCACTGCCATAGATTGTCCAGTATATAGTTAATTATACACTGTTCACAATGGCAGTTAAAGCTGCGTTTCTGTAGACGCTTGGCTTATTGTTACAAAATGACTGGGGAAACATCGTGCCCCCTGAAGCGATCGCTTACCACATGCGGTAAACACAACCCGTGCTTGTCATGGATGGCGTCCAATGTGTCTTATTCCCTGTAGTGTTCTGTGGAAGGACCTTCATTCTTTCCTATAGGCATTCCTACATCCTTTTCTTTCTTATTTCTTATTAGCTTGTTTTTCTTAAACTTTCTGCTTCTGTGAAATGTCGTCATCGGAATGCAGCTATGGACAGACTTGACTAGTAAGTACCGTTTAAGGCGCCCGTTTTCTTGGATTCCTTGAATAATTTCTCATATCATTCTTGGTTTCCTAGTATTGCCCCCTGAAGAATTTAACCGCAACCTCAGTGCATCCAGTATGCACCGATGTGAGCCAAGATTTCTGGCCTGGTTTTTTTTGGGGGGTGGTGGCCAAGCAGAAGCGAAGGTTAATGAGAATTTCTGGTACTCTACAGACCAAGGGCATGGACAGTCACATTTTTGTGTCTCCACCCCATACCCTTTTGTGTTTAATGTACTCTCACGTGATTCGTCCTTTCCTCCAATCCCCTCCAGATTTTCGTAAAGCCCCTTTCTGCCAACCTTCCCCTTTGCCTTGGATATTCAGGAATCCAGGGTACGTTGCCTTGAAACGTTAGTGTACTCGTCAGCACTTAAGCAGAACAGCGCAATGTCTGTGATGCAAAAAGGTGTATTGTACAGCAAGATCTAGCTGTCTCTGCAAAGTCTGTGACGCCGCAGTTGAATGAACTTTTAAAGAAAGATTTACTCCAAACTGTGACATTACTACTACTACTACTCAAAAACTTCAGGGATGGTTCTGTACCGTTGAGTGCAGAACATTCAACTACATTTGTAAGACATAGTATTGTATCAATTTCTGTATTTTAATTATGAGAAAACAAAACGCTAGTTTCATATGTAAGATTTTAAGGGGGGAGGGGTACTACTTTTTCAATTAACACAAAGGGCCTTGACAAAAGGCAGGGCAGCTCAAAACAAGCAAAAGTCTACTTGTAGTCCTTTAGTTCCAGAATGTGTTCGGAAATGGTTGTATAAAGAATTACGAGAAGAAAAAAAGCTCATACCCAAATCCACAAACTATTTTTTAAACCAAAGCACATTTGAATGATTATGAAACCTTGTGTGGCTCAAAGATATGTATGTATTTATCTCATTGTTTACATAAACTTTTACAGTTTCAGACCTCAGTTGAAGTGGGACCAGTCTGAGTGAATTTGGCTTTTCCATAGGTCGCTGCCAAAAACAAATGGATCAGTTGTGAACCCTTGTGGCAGAAGCTCTGCACGTTTCCATCAGCCTGTGCCAGTTGCTTGTTGTCTGGTCTTTTGTGACCCAGCATTCTGGCCCCTGGCTTCAACGGGGCATAGGTGCATAAGATGTGTAAAGGATGGGTTGTTTGGGGACGGGGGGGTAATATCCTTAGAATCTCTTTGAAGGGGTTTTGTTTTTCCTTTAAAGAGAAAAATAAGTTGTACCCAAATGGACTTGAGCAGACACTTCTCTGCTGCTTGGGCGTATGTTAAAGTAATGTAAATAAGCTTGTTTACAGGGTGGTGGGTTGGCAGATATTCAAAGTTACAAAGGTACCTCAGACTAATCCAGTTTGGATTTTTATTATCTTCAGCATAGCTCCGTTTTTATTTTATTTTAAATACTTAATCTGTAGGGGTTTCACTGTGAATGGATCCCTTTTAACTGTGGGTTTTTTGTTTTGTTGATTTAAAGCTGCCTGCTTCTATGGGAAGAGCAGACAAACTCAGACTGGGCTCACTTCAAGCAATGTTGGTGCAAACACTTATTGACAGTGTTCTTTTTTTATCAAATGTCTAATGTCAGTGATGAATGTATTTATTTCTCTGATCCTGTTCACTTTTTGTAATTCACGCAATGTGAGAAAAGGTGCTGGCAGGGTCTTTCTTTGTTGGTTGTTGTTTTTTCTTTCAGGATTTCAAGCTGAGAAACAGTAAGGCGCAAAGCATAGCCATAAACCATAATCTGTGAAGTTACTGCGGTGAACGGATACATTTGGTTACAGGGACCAATGAGCCGTCTCTCTTGCATTTCTAATGTACTCAAACATACAAGCAGTCTGGTTTTGCTGTGCATCATGGGTGAAGTGCCCATGTCCTTGGCATTAAAGTGTTTCTTTTGGTGGGTTTCACATGTGACGGTTCTGTGGAATTCTGCTGGACCCTTTGGCTCGTGTGACAAATATTCCAAATGTAGCTTGCTGT
Organism: Hiodon alosoides; assembly: GCA_025775065.1. Classification (NCBI taxonomy): domain Eukaryota; kingdom Metazoa; phylum Chordata; class Actinopteri; order Hiodontiformes; family Hiodontidae; genus Hiodon; species Hiodon alosoides. The sequence goes on along the minus strand of JAOYSI010009134.1, from coordinate 2,454 downwards.
ATGTGTCTCCTACGTTGTCAGCCTGGGTGTTGCTACTAGCTGCAGGGGTTCAGAGCGTCTGTTTCAAGTTAAAAAAAATCTTCTCTGCTTCCTTTGAAAGCCAAAGTTCTATATAAAATGTAAATTTTTCTTTTTTTTGACCCTACCTCCTACTAAACTCTTACCTACCCCCCCTCCTCTTTAAGATCAGAAATGCAAGGTGATGGGGTATCTCGGGTCTGTAAAGGGCGTTCACCCGAGAACAGATTCATTCACTGATTAAAATCTGGTTCATGTCCTTTTCTGGCTGTGACCAGGAGTTACCAGTGGCGGTGCACGTTTGACTGAGGGTGGGCCGAAGTTAGCATGGAATGTGGCAGACGAAGACTTCTGACTTTTGGGTTTTGGGTGCCTGTTTGTTAGCAGTGCTGTCAGGGGGACATGCCTGTCGTCCAGTTGGTGCTGAAAGTCCTGGCCTGTACTGAGTGAATTGCAGTGGATGGTGGCTTGGAGGAAATCACTCGCAGATTCCACTTTGCCTCCATGGTTTCCTAGGTTCTTGTAGGTTGGCAAGACCAAAAGCATACATAGCAATGCCAAATTGAGGAGAAAACAAATTGGTGGTTCCAAATGAATTAATATAGTAAATACATGGTGATCTATTGTGCAGATGTGGATTGCAGTAGCTTTGAGATGCACTTTTGTAAGTTAAAAAAACAAACAGAAAAGCTCCTTATGTTCTTAATTCGCACATATCGCCTCTGGTTAATCAGTTTGTTTCATATCCTTATCTGTATTTTTTTACATCCAAATTCAGTGTTGCAAAGCTTTAACTCTGGAAACATCAGGGACTCAAGACTTACTACTACCATTATCTAGTCCGTGTAGTTTAATTCCCCTTTTTGTACTAAAGGCCTTTTATTAAAGAAAAGGCAAGCTTTTAAATCCTGGTGTATGTACTTTCAATATATATATATTCAGACCTAATAGGTATCCCCCCCCACCTCCTCATGGCTTTATCCCTCTCTTTCTGGGGGGTGGGGGCTCCTAGTGCAGCACAGAGATTTAGTAGCTTGTTCCAGACTAAGACCAAAGCAAGGTTTAATCTCTGTTGCGCTCAGAAGGTGGTGTGCGCAGCCTAGGCCTGCGGGCATGGGTGTGATGCTCACCGACTTCCTTTTAAAAGCTTTACTAACAACATTCTAGTCATTTTAAAATCAAGGTGTCCACATGGTAACTTCTAACCACTAATTAATTCATGTCAAACCAAAATGTCAAAAATTGTATGTCCTAGTCACAAAAAATAGTATAAACAATTGAGTGCTTACTGAATGTCAGTAGTAATTGGTCTCATTTCCAGTTACTGGATATGGCAATATCCATATATAATATAATAAAAAATCTGAACTTGTTACTCCACAGTTGAAAATGGAAGGCACTCTTACACTAGTGGAAAGGGCATAGCTGCTAATCTAGTACTTGAAAGCGTGTTGGTCTTATCAAATCCAATGCATTTCCTCAACCAGTTGGTTGGGTGTACGATGTCCAGGTGTGGAAATGCATTAGTTTAAAGGCACTATATATGGTCTTAGTCTTTTTTTTTTTCCTCCCCCCCCCCCCGGGCGGGGGGGTGGTGACCCGGGCCGCGAGCCCACGGGTGTGGGGGTGGGGGGGGGGGTGGGTGTGTGTCTATCGCGCACGCATGGTCACAAACAGTATTATGCCTTGAACCTGTCTTGCTTGTGGCACCACCCTGGCTGATATTTTCAACTCCTCAGAGAGCTCAAATTCAGGTCAGAGCTGATGTAACGCAGCTCCAAACTCACGTGTCATTAAAAAAATGTAATACAGTGTAAAGTTGTGCTGATCTCAGTGTTCACAATATCACAGTCTTAATGTACAGCAGTGGGAAAACAAACCTATTTTATGATCTTTTCATTAAAAGCTTGATTGAAACATTTTTATCCTTCTCTTTCTTTTGTCATGTTAAATTGCCTCATTTGTTTTCATGTGTAGGTTTCCTTGAAAAGAATAGAATTTCTGCACATGTTAATTTATAGGAAGATGGTCTGCCTTTTCATCTTACAATAACAGCTAACCTTTCCCCTTAGATTCCACCCAGCAATCCAACAAGGTGTGTTTCTTCGTGGTCGGCCACTTTAAATATTTCACAGGTCATTTTAGTTCATTCTTTTGAAAATCAATGTCACAGGACCTGATTTCTCCGCTGTATATAAAAGAAACCCAAACATGTTCTTATAAAATGAATACAGCCTTTGTGTCTTTCCTTTTAACTATACTCCCCATTAGCAGATTAAAACGTGATGTCAACACTCAGGAGACCTGCAGAGAGAGAGAGAGAGAGTGTGTGTGTGTGTTTAAACATATTTTGGAAGAAAGGCTCATGCATTCTAAGTAGTTTGAAAAGTCAGCCCCATCAATGTAGCCATTTGGGCTTCGGCCATGGTAAAAAAA
>JAOYSI010009132.1:0-11090 GCA_025775065.1 Hiodon alosoides | reverse complement strand
CGTTCCCCCCACGTACCAAAAATACCTTGGTTTCCTAACCCCACCCGCCCCCCCCCCCCCCCCCCCGCCTACGCTGCAGGGAGAAGCTTTCCACAGGCACTAATTACAATAGGCAGGGATAACAAATGTTCACTAAAGGAAGTTTTTCCCCCCGCTCAAAGTAGGACGAGAAGTGACACGGTTTCGTCCCAGGTGGACTGGAACTTATTTTTAAAACTGATTTTCTGGAACGGCAGGAGCAGGCCCCCGCTTCTGCTGTCATCCACCACAATGTCAGCTACGCCAGGGCCGATTCTCAGGCGTGGCATGGAGCCCCACACGTTCCTGCAGCTTCATCTGCTGCACCATGTAGGTCAGTAAAGAGGACAAACGCAAACCTCATTCCGTTCTCCGCGCTCCCACCCCATTGCATGTAGCGCAGCTAAAAGCTGCCTCCTTGGCGCAGAGAACCTCAGATCCATTTTTAAACCTTCTCCTGACATCGGCGCTAAAGATAACACGCGCCGGTGGAACGCTGCGGTCACCAGAGATGCCAGGCATGTCCGTTTTCGGTGAAGTTTCCACCGCCTTACCGCTGCAGTGGAGAAAGCCGCACTGAAACAAACAGCTCCATACTGAACTAAAACCCCATCCCTGTTATAAAGTCCAAAGGACATTAAGATGAAGTGTTCATTGGCCCAAAAATTCACAATTAACTGGCTGGTCGGATTCATCATAGCAGAAGGGAACGGGAAACATATTGGACAGCAGATTGGGAAAACGTGGCTCCAACGTTAGGTAAAAGCAAATAAATTGGGTTACCTTGAAGGGGAGGGACTTCTCACTGCAGGGGCTTATGGGCAGAGAGTGGAGGCTGCTGGCGGGGCTAGTGTCTGTGCTCTGGCGGGGTAAGAGAAGTCCGTCATCAGCTAAGCATTTGACACCCACCCTAAGATCCCTCTGCTTCTACACCCACCACATGATGAAACTTGAACGGAGACTCACGTGTGGCCCACGTGTGAAAGGACCCTCCCCATTCGTTAGCTTTAGAGCTGCAACCAAGACCCCCGCTACACCCAAGAATCAAACACCATAAGGTAGGAAGGATCCCCGGCGGTTGAATTTCCACCATCTGTATCGCCCACACAGATGGCCTGGTGGGCAGACCTGCTCCACTTTGAGAGAGAGGAGGAACAGGAAGCCGAGAGGCTGGAGAGTAACTGCTAGGGTAACGTGAGAGAGAGCGCAGGACGTGAGCTAGGATAACGTGAGAGAGAGCGCAGGACGTGAGCTACAGTCACGTGAGAGAGCGCAGGACGTGAGCTAGAGTCACGTGAGAGAGAGTGTGCAGGATGTGAGCTAGAGTCATGTGACAGAGAGTGTGCAGGACGTGAACTAGAGTCACGGGAGTCAGAGTAATGTGAGAGAGAGAGACAAAGACAGAGAGAGAGCGCAGGACGTGAGCTAAAGTAAGGTGAGAGAGCGCAGGACGTGAGCTAGAGTTATGTGTGAGAGAGAGAGAGCAGGTTGTGAGCTAGAGTAAGGTGAGAGAGTGCAGGACGTGAGGTCAAGCAGACTGAATGATCAAGTATTCTCAGCTTTTGTTAGCGGGTGTTTCACGTGCCGTAACAAAGGACGAAGAATTTGCAAGTTAATTAGCGAAAAGGGGTCCTCCTCTTTAATATTCATGAACTTCTGTTGCATGTTCCTCTCTGGCCCTTGGGTTTCAGCCTATAATCGGCAATTAGGTTCTGATTTCAGGGTGGTTTTCTTTATAATTTTTACACCGATATCTGACACAAGACGAATCTGGGATGGAGACGTAAAGTACGGGCTGTAGAACGTGGGATGCAGACAGTAAAGTACGGGCTGTAGAACGTGGGATGCAGACAGTAAAGTACGGGCTGTAGAACGCGGGATGAAGACAGTAAAGTAGGGGCTGTAGAACGCGGGATGGAGACAGTAAAGTAGGGGCTGTAGAACGTGGGATGGAGACGTAAAGTACGGGCTGTAGAACGTGGGACGGAGACGTAAAGTACGGGCTGTAGAACGTGGGATGGAGACAGTAAAGTACGGGCTGTAAAACATGGGATGGAGACAGTAAAGTACGGGCTGTAAAACATGAGATGGAGACAGTAAAGTCTGTGCTGAAAGAACCCACCACCTCAGCCAGTGGGCTTAAAGAAAAATCATAAGTCAATGCTGTTACAAGCTTAGAGGTATGATAAACACAACCACAAGGATTCCTTGAAGAGCAAGGAACGGTATACTAAGCACAGTCCATCTCCAAACCTCTATACTATAACCAAAATAACTGAATGCACGCACACACAGACGGATGGACGCATGTACACACACACACACACACACACACACACACACAAACAAACGTACACACACACAATCTGCATCACATGACCCACTGGTCTACACTGAGCCCAACTCCTGCCGTCTCCATAATGAACTCGCATTCTGAACCGGTAATGATAATTTTGTGATGGTCTCCGCAAATTAAAGCAGAGACGCAACAAGCCTAACGGCTATAAAGTGCAATTTGAATTATCACTTAATAAGCCATTACACAAATAGCTGATTACATTCACTATAAGCTGAATGTAATTTTATTTTGTTTTCTATGTCATTTCAAACACAGCAATGGCCATTATCTTTTCACCCCCAATCTGCTCTCATAAAAAGTAAGAGCAAATACTTTTCAGCACCAAAAGACTACAGTGGAGGGGATGCTAGCAGGACCCTACCCAAACGTGGACCTGTGGCGAGTGAGGACACACCCGCACTTGTGGCGATGAGTGGGGACACATCCATCCATGTGAATAAGGTAGAGGGGTGGACACCTACCTCCTGAAGGGTCCTCCTCAGTCTGAGCAGTAGTGTTTTCAATGCAGTACAATCCTGCTGCATCTGCCTGAAGGGCAGGCCTTCCTCATCTCGAGGGAGGCACCAGTCCGCCGGCAGCAGGGAGGTGGGTCGTGCCCTAAGAACAAACAAAATACACGGGACATCAGAACAGCAGCTGGAACCCAACACCGAGCACATGGGACGTCAGAACCGCAGTAGGAACCCAACACAGAACGCTCAATCAGGCGGAGCATCTCGGCATTCTCTGAAGTCAGTCTGGACACTGGAACTGAGCTGGACTGTGTATTACACATACTTTTCACAAGACTGTTCATCTCTGGTTCTTCTTAACATATTCAAAACCCATTTCTGGCTCAATTTAAGATAAACTTTTATACTTCTGCTGCAAACAGAAAAACGCACCTCCATATCTTCTAATCGAAGAAGGGTCATGAAGAACTGGACATTATGACCTCTTAACTTATTTCAACAGCGAATTTCGATTTAAGGTGCGAGTTTCATCAGCACTGCGCTTTGTGAGTGCAAACATGGCAGCCACTCAGACTCACACTGCTGTTTCGCTTCTGTTTCGATTCTGAACTTCATACATTTATCTTGGTGAAGAGAAAATCTGTTACACTAGCAGTCCTACTACACCGGCTTTTAGAATAAATCACAGAGTGATTTTGGTTTTACTACTATTACCAACTAATTGTGAAAATTTTGAGTCAGGTCAGAACTTTAATTAAATGGTTTTCATTGCCAAATGACACACTTCTGAAAATGATTATCTATAGTACTGTCCAAGGTTTAGGCACCCTAGATTTGTTAAAATAAATGTAGTCTTGGATGTTAATTTCTTTGTCTTCTACATAGTGTGCCAGTGGAAAAGAGCAATTTTTAGATTTCCAAACATTCATTTTTACAAAATATTTAATTGTTTGAGAAGTTTTGAGTATTTGTAACATCTTATATAATAGACCACTTTTCAGATAAAAATGTTGTAGGTATATAGCCCAGCGCGTGTTTAAACAAAGATAACAAACAGGTGCTAATGATCAATGACATAATGAGCTGATTAAAACAAATTGATTAAGTGAAACATAAACAGTAGTAGACAGAATAAAACAGGGCGAAAGACATCCAAACTAAAAGGTGAGGGTTTATCAGATGTGACAGTTTAACCTTCAAATCATCAATTAATGGCAAGAGTGAGCCTGCATCAGCAAGGTCTCTCCCAAGCAGAAAATTCACAGCAGACAGAAACTTGTCCAAGCTCTTCAGAAGAAGCACAAAGAAACGGTCAAGGCTGAGGACCAGAAATGCAGCGGGCGGCCATGGAAACCGAGTGCAGCAGACGAGAGATCCGTCAAACTGACGCCGCTTAGAAATCGGAAGACGTTTAGCACTGCTATCGGCTCTGGACTCACAGAAACCACTGGAACCCAAGTACACTCCTCTACAGACCGGGGAGTCTTGTGAAGTCTTTGGCCAAAAAGGCCAAAAAGCCATTCCTCCGAAGTGGAAAAAAAGCCAAGAGGCTCACCTACGCTCGAAAACACAAGGAGTGGTGTGCTGAACAATGGCAGCAAGTGCTCTGAATTATCAAATTTTGAAACTTCCGGCTCAAACACGAGGCAGTTAGTCCGCAGAAGAGCTGGACAGCACTACATGAATGAAGGTCAGCAGCCAACAGTGAAGTACGGTGGAGGTTCCCTGCAGGTTTGGTGCTACATTTCTGCAAAAGGAGTTCAGAATCTGGTCAGAATTAATGGGATCCTCAATGCTGAAAAGTACAAGCAGATCTTCATCTATCACGCAATAACATGATCGATCCAAACTTCATTCTGCAGCAGGACAATGACCCCAAACACATGGCCAAGGTCATGAAGAACTATCTTCAGCAAAAAATGAGAAGAAAAAAAAAAAAGGAGTTCTGCAACAGAATTGATGCAGGTTTGAAGGCAAAGGGTCACACCAAAAAAAAATCTAAATATATAATTTTTTGTGTTTTTTTTTAGTTTACTGTTCACTGCCCTTTATACTATTCCTTTTAAATTTAGAAACTGTACATTTCATTATCTTTAAAAGTATCTTTCCTTTACAAAATGTTTTAAACTTGTGCCCAAGACTTTTGCACAGCACTGTACTTAAATGTGGAACCAACCCCATAATCAGAACTCCCTCTCAGTGTCATCTTTAGGGAAAACACATGCTGAAACGCGGAGCAGATGGGGTTGCTATCCTGTGTCCAAAAAGTAGCGAAGCAAGCAATGCAATAATGGGGTCGTGAACAGTGGGAGACGGGCAGAAATCTCCCACACATTGCTACCGATGCTCTGCCTAACCACACTGCGCTATGGTCTACACAGACCAACAGTTACAAAAAGTTACAAAAGCAGCGTAGGGAACTCATTTCCCAAGCAGGCAACAGATTGGAGTGTGTGGTTGGTCAGGTGACCAAAACTGAGAAACCATCTCCTCAATTAACAAAGCAACCTCAAACTGTCATGCCTTCCTGCAGAGCCAACCCAGCACTGCAGCGCAGTAGGGACAGTGTACATACGCACCTAGACTCACAAACTCTTGCTCTCATACATGCAACGAGAAACTCACACACACACTTAACACAAATTGCTTCGAATCTCTCCATTCGAACCTTTCAACTACCCAATCTAATAAGCAGTCTATTGAAAAGAAGATTATCATAAAGATGGAAACTTTGCAAAGCCTCATTAAGTCCTCTACACAGCAAAGGTCTTATCAAACCATCGTACCGCGTACGACACCAACAGCTCGTAAAAGCTGGTGTAACCTCAAACTAAATGTCACACTGCTGAAGGTTGTGTCACTGCGGATTCTTTTAGAAAAATGTTCTTTTCATTGCTGATCTTTAGCCCTGCACCTCCTTTACGCTACCGACCTTCATCAGGAACAAACCTGCACACAAATGCACATGCGTTACGAAGCTCAAAGACAACTCACGGACCCTACAAATGTATGAAGCATCTCTGCTAAGCTAGAGGTCCGCTGTGAATTTGTTGTTGCAGACACAAAGCGGGGGGATGACGCTGAAATGCGTAGACAACCGTCGCCATTATTGGCAACGTCTTTCGACTCTTAGTCACTGTTTACTGGCTGGTCATCATATAGACTGAATTCCCACCTTTGAACCAGTCGCGATTCACGTGCCCAGTCCCCCCTTAGACTGCAAAAAAATGAAATTTGGAGAGAGAAAACGAGATTTGGAAAAAATCGGAGATGCAAAGAGCAAGAGCAAGTGGATCAATACGTTTCTCCAAAAGCCAGCGATTGACACATAAAAGTGGCCATTTAACTATGATAATCGACAGTTTGACACAGTCTTGACACATTGCCTTTTATGGCGTGCGAAACGAGCGCCGTAGCTGTGGAGACAGCCCCCGCCTTGTGAACGACTCTCGGGCACCAGCTTTAAAGTCGACTGGAGGGACAGAACGCGTTCAGTGATGTTCAGTCACACAACGCTCCACAGGAGTACTGGGAATGAGATAAACTGCAATAAATTCCTGTTACGCTGCATTTAGGAAGCGACCCGTCTCAGCCCTCGCTCGTATACACTGAAGCGTCACCAATTTCTGTTGAAATAATTTCAAACCAACAAAAGAAGTCCAAGGTTATAATAAAGTGTGCCAGAGTCTTTAAGACTCAATAATACAGCAAGCACGCCAAGGGAACATTTACAGAGCCCACTGGCCAACATGCCTCTGTTAGAGCTATGTAGGACCCCCCCCCAGAATACCATCTGGTGACAAGCATATAGCCCCTTAAAGCCCTAGAGCAGTGGGCAGGACTTATCTTACTGACCCATTATGTCCTTGAAAGAGGATGAGACATCCTAATGCAGGCGCTTTGAGAATACACTCACCAACAGGCTTTTTTTCCCTTTTACTAAACCCTTTCACCACGAACAAAAGGCTCTGCAGGAAAAGCTATACCCCAAATCTGATTCCATCGGTGTCTCATACCTGCGTTCTTTTCTAAATATAATTATGCATCATGTCAACTAAGCTGAAGAGCTCATTATTTTTATTTCATTATCTATTTTTTTCCCCTCCCAAAAGTGCATGAGGTTGTTAAGACCCTCTGCAATTATCGGGATAAGGAGTTGGCGCTGAGGATTTAAAAGTTTGAAACTGAAAATACATTTTTTGTGAAAGGCCTTTAAAGACTGCGCGACATTTCCCCCCTCCCTATCTCCGGGAGAATATTCCGCCGCTTTCAACAATTAGCAGCTGCCCCTGAAGCCAGACTTAAAGGTTTACCCCTAACTGCGCTTCCCCTTTGGTGCTTCCTGTCTGTGTCGCACTGATCGGTGGCTCTGCCGTCTGAATACAGATTATTAATATGATTAGCGATGCGTGGCCAGGAGATGTGGAATCTCCGCCCACTGCTCATTGGCTCTGCGCCGCGAGCCAAACATCCTCACCGCGCCGGGGTACCGACTTCCTACAAGAGGGACGAGAAGTCAAGCACTTAAAACTCTCTGTAGACGGGCAACGCGTGTACATCGAGCCACTGCTTCTGTAATAAAAGGTGTTTCACTGCCTCAGGAATGTAACAGTTTACGACTTCATCTATCACGTTTAACCTCCTAAAGCTAGTAAATAAGAAAATATTGCTTTCGTAATAAATGGGTTTAATAATGGGAGGAATGCGATTTCCTTTCGCAGCATATGCAGGGAAGATAATTTACGCGCTGTTCATGAGACGCACAGTCATACTTCAGCTAACCAGTGTTACTCATTATACCACAGCGCTAATGGAGAATTGGCATTTGTGGATTGGGAGTTCCAAGAGATATCCGTTAGCAAGGTCGCTAATCTGGATTACTTCATTAACCATCTAGCCATACATAAGAACTGTACACGCAATTGTGTAAACTGCATGCTTTAGGATTCGTTCTCTATAGAAAGGCCGGCAAAGCAAATGAATAGATGAAAGTCATGTTTGTAATCCCTCCCCTCCCCATTTTTAACAGGAGGGACTGATTTCCTTTACCCTAATCCCAGCATCTGAATTTGCATTTAACCCTTTATCTACAGTACAAGCTCTAAAAATGACCCAGCCTGTTTTGCTGCAGCGTTTTTGCAGCATTAATACGTGGGCATGTAAACCTGGGAATGGTCCCAGCCTAGCAACCGAGACACCGACTGTTTTCGAACCCATTCACACAAGTCCCAGACAGCTCCAGCAGTACAGACAGCTATTGGTCAATTCGGGTGTAAGAAATGAGTGACCTGCTGGAAACACGGTTGTTTTGCTTTTACACCCGTGAAAAATTGTGACCAGGTTTTATAAATTACAGACAATAATAACATGATTAAAATAATGATTTCCTCCCGGTTTATGGTTTGTTTCCCCCTGATTTTTGCATGGATTTCCTGAGGTGAAACCAAAAATGCACTGAGGTATGGAGATTCCGAGAGCCAGTTGTGATTAACATTTCTTTTTTGGCTGATGGGGGTGATGTTTGCAATCAGTCAGATACTGCAGCATGTTGGTACAAAGCATGCATCCAAGTGTACAGAGGGAATCAGATTATTAGCCACACCGCCCTGGCAGCACTGTACTTGAACCGATCTACCTCTCGGTTCAACAAGGAAGCTAAGGTGGGAAAACCCCAATGAAAAGCAATTGAGCAATTTCATCAATTTCTCATTGCTGTACAAGGACCAGAATCGACAAGAAAACCAAGGGTCATCGAGTGTTGCCTTGTGGATCCATTCAACTGCAGCCTTCGGTATAACGCCACTGGCCTTCGTCTCCAAGGAGGAAACAGAATTACTTTAAAAGTCTTTAGTGCAGCAGCAGCGAGCCAGCGAAGGGTCACCCTTACCTGGACGAGGAACTGGAATTGAACAGAGCAGCCTATATTTCAGGAGCATGGACGTTCTATCTTTATAGAGAGGTTTGTGCATTAAAAAAGGCACACTTTCTTGTGCCGCATAACCGTTTACCATTTTTAGCTGTTCTCCAATACCGGTTATTCTGTTGCATGACAAACCATGTGTGACAGCTGTATAATTTTTCATTATTTCTGGGGAAAACAAAAACGTCAGCAGAAATGAGTGTACCACAAAAGCAGAGGGCTGGCCGCTGGTGGGCGGAGTCTCGTCGCATCCGTCCCGTCGTCAGGGGAGGACGTTAACACCCCCAGGTCAGTAAATTAAACACAGTCAAAGTTGTCACCCCGCAAGACAGCAAACGCTGACGCACACCAAAGGAAACCAATTGATTGTTTTACAACCGAGTGTGTATAACACTCCCAAAAAAATAATAAGTAAATAAAAACACCTTCAGGTAGCACCGCTCAATTAATTGGGAGCTCCAGCATTCGAACCATCAATATTTACAATCTGAATACTGGAAAGGGTTCCAGGAGGGGAACCCTTATTTATGATTGCTCCATGATCTAAGGCTGGCGGAGAGGAACTGGGGACTTGACAGCCAGGATTCCAGTGCTTACCCTGGGACTGACAGCACAGCGCACAGGAGGATTGATCACACATGCCATCTATCTCGTAGCCCAACTTGTACTGCCCTTTTCCAAGTCCTTCCCCGGTAATCACCACTTTCACAGCGCGCTAGTCGCCATCAGAGGCCTGACGAGGCTTTCAGACTGATGAAGGTGACGCCGTCACAGCTACAGATCTCACCTGTTCTCGCGTCGCTGCTGGGCTTAACTGCAACATGTAAATAAGATACTACGCCACGTCCGCTTTTTTTTTAAAATACCGCCACCTTTCTCCATCACCACAGTCAGATGAAGGCTCCACCCTCCACATACATGAGAAAAGTAAAAAAAAAATTAAATTAAAAAAATAAATAAATAAATAAATGGCCACCTGCCTGGCTACCACAAATTTTTTTTTAAATATGAAGTCCTCTTTGATATTTGTGGCAGACAGAAAACAAAACATGGCAACAAAGAAAAAAATGAAAGGACCCCTGTTCAAAAGTCTTTTGTAATAGTTGTCTATGAGGCCCCAAATTCTTGCAGGTGGTATAGCTGCCCATTCGTCTTGTCAAAATGTCTCCAGGTCAAGTCTTTGGTCATCTTGCATGAACCGCACGTTTGAGATCTCCCCAGAGAGAGGCTAGATGATATTAAGGTCAGGAGACTGTGATGGCTACTACAGAACCTTCACCTTTTTCTGCTGTAATCACTGGAGGGTCAACTTGGCCTTGTGCTTAGGGTCATTGTCGTGCTGGAAAGTCCAAGAGCGTCCCATGCGCAGCTTTCGTGCAGAAGAATGCAAAATGTCTGCCAGGATTTTCTGATAACATGCTGCATTCATCTTGCCATCAGTTTTCACAAGATTCCCCGTGCCTTTAGAGCTCACACACCTCCAAAACATTTGTGAGCCACCACCATGCTTCAGAGTGAGGATGTTATTCTTTTCACTGTAGGCCTTGTTGACCCCTCTCCAAACATAGCGGCTACGGTTGTGTCCATAAAGCTCTATTTTGGTCTCGTCACTCCAAATTACAGTGTGCCAGAAGCTGTGAGGCGTGTCAAGGTGTTGTTGGGCATATTGTAACCGGGCGTTTTTGTGGCATTGGCGCAGTAAAGGCTTCTTTCTGGCAACACAACCATGCAGCTCATTTTTGTTCAAGTATCATCGTATTGAGCTCCTTGAAACAATCACACCGTCTTTTTCCAGAGCAGCCCGCGTTACCCCTGAGGTTACCTGTGGGTTTTTCTTTGTATCCCGAACAATTCTTCTGGCAGTTGTGGCTGAAATCTTTCTATGTCTACCTGACCTTGGCTTGGTATCAAGGGATCCCTGAATTTTCCGCTTCTTAATCAGTGATTGAACAGTACTGACTGGCATTTTCAAGGCTTTGGATATCTTTTTATATCCTTTTCCATCTTTATAAAGCTCCATTACCTTGTTACGCAGGTCTTTTGACAGTTCTTTTCTGCTTCCCATGGCTCAGTATCTAGCCTGCTCAGTGCAGCCATGTGAGAGCTAACAAACTCATTGACTATTTATACAGACTCTAATTGCAATTTAAAAAGCCACAGGTGTGGGAATTTACCTTTAATTGCCATTTAAACCTGTGTGTGTCACCTTGCGTGTCTGTAACAAGGCCAAACATTCAAGGATATGTAAAGTTTTGATCAGGGCCATTTGGGTGATTTCTGTTATCATTATGATTTTAAAAAGAGGCAAACAACTATGTGATAATAAATGGCTTCATATGAT
>JAOYSI010009131.1:0-11090 GCA_025775065.1 Hiodon alosoides | reverse complement strand
TTTTTTTGTTTTTGTGGTTTTTCTTTTATTTTTTTTTTTTTAAATGTTTTTGGGTTTATTGGGCGGTTTCCCGTTTATCCTTATTTAATTAAGGTTTGGGGTTTTTTTAAATTAATGCCCCCCCCCCCCCCCCCCCGTTTTCGTTAGGGTAGCTTTGTTTTGGATGATTTATGCTTGTGATGAGTATTCTGTCAAGCCTTCAGCCTTCCATTATGGTTAATCAAATTTTTTATTTTTTATTTTTTTAAGTTTTACGGCCTCATCAAAAACCTTTTGAGGATTCATCATGGAATCTGCACACTTATAATTGTTTCATTTGCGTTTCGGTTGTATCCCCTGGAAAATCCGCCACAGGCCGATTATCCAAATGTACATTCTTAATTCTAATCACTAAAAAGAGAGCGACTGGTTGCTGTTTTAATCTCCCGGGTACGACTAGAATGGGGATGTAAATAGACTGGCAGTGACGAAATTCCCAGGAATATTGTTAATACCAAATTGTCACGCACCATATTTTCAATTAAATGCACGCAGATCGGCTGCGTTTCTGCACAGCAACACGCTGAACAGCTGAGCTAAATTCTTCACGAGGCATTCACAAAGCGACGTGGTACTTTACCCAGCTGCCCTTAAATTGGCATCAACCTGGCCTTGTGAAGGTGTCTGCATGTTTCTGTTAATAGTCCGGTTTTGTGGGGCTTGAGAGGCCGTGGTTGGTGGGCGTGCACGAGCTGGTTCTGGGTTGGGGTGGAAAAGGCGGGGGGGAATGTCTGCGTGAGTCGGTGATAAGAGAACAAACAGACGATTTGGAAGAGAAAGTTCTCTGTGCGTGGTTTTGTGTTTCTGGACTGCCACGGTTGAGTCTCAGCCTGTTAGAAATAAGGGACAAATCTCTGATTATTTCCGTTGCCGCTAAGTCCGTGTCTATCCTCTTATTCTCCGCTGGGAAGTTCAAAAGACCCCGTTTGCTTCAGTATCATTTTGTACCGCCTGTTTTGCTTATTATGCTGATCTTTATTTTCTCAATATTTCAGCACAGTGCCACCACTTTCATTAACACAAAGTATGTTTTTTTTTCTTTAGTGCCTACTATAATTAATTATTCTCATTATTCTCATTATTATTATTGTACTCTGCTGCCTAATCTGTTTTACCAGCATTGTAAGTAGATGGAGATGGTGTGCCCTCTCTTTTTCTCTGCACTGTTAAAAAGCGTAATTCACACCACGTTAAACCTTGTTTTGTGATGTTTAAATATACCCTGCAGTTTTTGCTTATTATTTGCATCTAATCTAACTGTATTTACTTTGTATAATAAATCTGCATGCAAATGGAAAAACCCCTTTGTGTTTGCTGAGGGTACAAAACCATGAGGCCACCAAATTAATCAAAATTGTTTTTCCTGTGTCTGGAGCAGGGCCCACAGAAGGCACTGGAACTCAGGCAGGCCTCTCGCAGAAAAGGACTCCGATCGAGGTCGTGTTTAGGGAACACAGCCTGAACTATATGGAAAAACTCCTGGTCAAGAAGCACAGAAGGTAAGCTTACTACGCCGCTCGTTACCCTGGCAGGCCGGAAGTTCCGCAGTACGATTCCTGTCGGATCCAGAGTGGGCGCCCCGCTGTAAGAACTTCAGCCCGGGAAAAAGCCCCCGGTCCAGAGGCTCGGGAATTTTTAAAAACCGAAAAAAGGGGGTTTAAGCAGACATCCGATGTTAAGCACCATACTTTCCATCCTACTCCCTGCTGCTGCTGCCTCCGGGTCCATGAATCTTCTGTTACGAAACTCAGGGTGTCTTTTCCTGGCTTTGGCAAACATCAGCACGGAGTGTGTTTTTATGGCCGTCGACAGTAGATGCGTCAGGAGGTACATAAACTTTTATTATTCACGGATTATGCTGCATAATGTACCCTTATGTTTTATTTTTACTGGGCGCAAACTGGAGGCGAAAGCCATCCACTGCGCTTTTGACCATCATAATAAACAAAACCTAAGTGATCGGACAGCTTAATAATGGCTACCGTCTTATATAGGTTGATGAATAAATGCTGCCCTTTCCACATTGAATTGCTCCTTTTTTGGTTCGGCATTAATGTCGGTTTTGTGCAAGATAAGGGGCGTTTTGGCTGAAGCCCTGTGGCCGTCGGCTGACTTGCTCGAACAGAGCTCCCGTTGGAGTATGCCGAGTTCCAGTTCACTGGGACGTTTGAGGGTCTGCTAATGGGATCAAGGGGCCCAATGTGGTACGGGACCCTGAGGATGCTCTCAGAGTTGTTTTTCTTCAGAAGCCTGATATAAACGCACCCACCGGTGCCTAAGATTCCCCAGTCGTGGCAAATACCTTCGCGGTATTCGCAATATTTACTTTACGAGCAGCGTTCGTCGAGAGTACCTGAGCCTGACAGGTAAGAAAACCGCTTATCTTAATCCTGAGGCGGGGGGGACTGAGAAATCAATAGCGGAGCAAAAGGGCACATCTGCATGGACCGAAATGAGAACCATATTCCCGCGGCGTTTGCGTGATTAATCTAAAGTGTGTTATCTTGTTGTTTCCTGTATTTCTTTCCTCCAGTATAGCCATGCCACGAATCTCTAAATCTCTCCGCTAAACAGTAATGACGTGTCAGGCATCTTTCACTTATCAACGGGCAAGGACTTAAAAGAGCTCAATTTGGGAAAATAATGAAAGGATTGGGGGGAAAAAAAAAACCTTAACCCAATTTATTCTCAAATCCTTCTTATTATATTATTTTTGGGTCTTTTTCAGAACTCCAATTGAGGATTATCGACCACTGTCATCTGCCGGCTCCTCTCAGGAATCTCTGATGGATTTGAACAGGTTGACAGATGAAGAAGGCCCGAGTCTGACAGGTTCATTTAACTTTTTGATGGTCTTCACCTCCCCGTCTGTGACTAGCAGTTCCCCTTCACACGGGACTATTTTTCTGGGGGGGTGATTTCCGACACACCTCCTAGAAACTTCCCCCCTCTGAAAGTCATTTGGTCCTCAACACAAACAATCAATTTTATAGAAAATGTTTATTCTATAAGATTTATAGAATATAGTTTATAGAATTCGCTTAAATAATATACGGTTTCATAATGCATGATTTCATAATCTTTTCCACGACTGCGAAGTTTCGGAATCTTAGGCTATTTAGACGATATAATCAGCACTAAATAATTGCTGTTATTATTTATAGTTATACTGTTCCTTTGATGGATAATCTTTTTTTTTTTGCAGCTCGCATTTGTAATATCACACTATTGGTGCATATTGCAACATGATAAAGAAAAGCCTGAATAAAGGACTGGCACTCCCTTATTGTATAAAAATGAGTTGTTTGATACACAAGATACACATTTATGTATAATTTATGCACCTTGTTTATCGTATTCAAAGTGTAACACAGGAGTGAAGCTTTTATTTTCATTGTTGTTGTGAAGTGTGTTTCACTGTAGCGTCTGTCTCTCCAAGATTCTCAAAGACTTTTTTATACGGTGTTCCGGTGATTTTTATGGATATAAAAGTACTATTTGAAACGGCCAACATCCAGCAGCATCTCTGGAAAAAGGTCAAAACCCCCAAAGAGTAAGCAAAAGTCACAAGCTAAAACTCACTCAGAGGAAGGGGAAAAAAAAATTAACTTTTGAAGACTGAATAATAGAAACTTTCCCCGGGTGAGAAACCTTGAAAGAGCTTGACCCAGTGAGAGAGCCTATCCTTCTCCGTCTGGTAGCCTGCAGACTGCAGAACAGGGGGGTGAGAGAGAAATGAGAGTGCATTATGAAAGAATATTAAATTCTAAAAAATGATGGGCCTTAGCAGGAAATTAGCCGTAAAGGACTCCCTGCCTTAGCCGGACACTTTTAAGACTAATACCTTCATAACTTCATCAAACAATCTGGAAATGACTCAATCACTCAAATTAGCATATCCGTTTGGGCCGTGCGTCAGCCCTGCGTCCGTTATCGCAGCGCAGGTGGACTGTTACGCCAGCCACGCCTTCTAACCAGCGCAGGGGTTTACCTCTCTGCATGAGTCCATTGATGAGTCCCCGTGATAACTTGAATCCCGCGACGTGCGCGTATCCGTCAGCCGCGGAGCCTCACCGCATGTGGTCTGCGCGTGTCCGTCAGCCGCGGCGCCTCACTGCATGTGGTCTGTGCGTGTCCATCAGCCGCGGCGCCTCACTGCATCTGGTCTGCGCGTGTCCATCTGCCGCGGCGCCTCACTGCATCTGGTCTGCGCGTGTCTGCGTCTGCATTGCAGCTGGAGAAACGGAAGTGCGGCGGTACTGCGCCTCGCTCTTCGCACCCGCCGCCGCCGCCGCCGCCGAAGCTACGTCTGGGAGCTGCATTCCGCTCGACTGCTCGACCCAGTCGTGTCTGAGTGCTGTGGAGTTAGACAAGGTGAGCGGGGAAGTCTAATCAAGTTAGACGAGGTGAGCGGGGAAGTCTAATCTCGACGAGACTCTCGCTGGTCTCGTCGAGTCTGGGGGGCTCTCTCCCTGTCTCTGGTATAATTACTTTCCTCGCTGACAGAAATACGATACTGCTGTTGATCTATTTTGTTGCTTTTAAATTGATTTAAGATGTAAATATGAACAACAGGATGTTTTCTTTGCAGGTGGCTGGGGACTCTAAACCTAACAGTGCCTTTACAACAGAGTTGAGAATTGACGACGCAAAGTAAGAGATTACACACGCTTTAACTTCTATTTGATCCTCTAATTACATTATAATTTAAACTGAGTGTTATTTAAGCCAAACTGGAAATACAGAATATATTGCAGTGATCCTTGTTTCTCTCAAAAGCATTAATCAGCCTGAAGAGACGGTTGCCATAGCTCTACAAAATGTGAGACACGTGAAGACGGAGGAAAATGAAGGTCTGGAGGCCCTGGAAATTCCCGTCCGTGTGCCCACGCAAACACCCCACCTGACCTCGGCCTGCTCAAAGAGACCACCCCGTTCCACGCCTCCGAAGGTCCCATCACCACAGCCGGATCAGTCCTCCAACACTGGAACGCCTGCTTCACAGCCGCCAAGGCCCCACTTGTCTCCTGAGATCCTGTCGACAAGGTCACAGCGACCTTCCATGTCCTCAGCTGCAGCCTTGAAACCGGGGTCATCTCGACCCCCTCCGTTCTCCCAGTCACTGAGGCCTCCTCAGATAACACCACAGAGATCAGGTGATCATTACATTTATATATATATATGTATATACATTTGTCAACATTTGTCATTTCATGCCGGCTTGGAGCTGTCATTAAAATTTCCTCTCGATATAAACATTTTTCTCAGTTTCTCAAACATTAGTCGATGGCTTTGATTACAGTGGTAAAACCTGCTCATGCTCCTGTCCCACTGTCAGAGATTATTCAGGTGTGGTAGTAATACATTTTATTGATTACAGTTTTAAGTAAATTCACGACATAATGCAATCTGATGCACAAGAGTAATTATGTGTTGAGAAAAGACAGCTTATAGAGCCCTGCTTGTTTTAAATGGAAAGAGATTTATCACAGTCTTGTGCGATTGCTTCGATGCAAACTTGCAGTACAATTGGGTCAATGTAGAGGAAAAAAAACACAATATTGAACAGCGTTGGGTGACCATTATTAACGCACTAACGAGGGAGAAAAATGAGTGGGAGACTTTGACTGGCTACTTAGTGTGTCATGTTATGTAAATGGCATCTTAAAAGGCAGCACCCCCTATCCGAAACCCCCTGCTGAATATTCTCCCTCCTGATCCTTAGAGAAGGCAGATGCTGGAGTTGCTCATCCAACAACTCGTCTTCCTTTCTCCCCCTTTTTCTTTCTCCAACCGGCTTGTAGCCAACCTGGAGCTGTCACCCTGTCAGGGCGATTCCTCGGACAAGGAGACGGGCGCGCGCGGGAGTCTGCGGGGACGGGACCCCGGGGAGGAAAGAGGCGCTCCCTGCACAACCCGGTCTTTTCCCCCGGCAGGGCCGCTGACGCCGGGCCCGGCCCCTGCTTTGGGGAGCCATTCGGACCCGGAGCACGAGCCCCAGGCTGCCGCGCGCCCCGGCCAGCTGTTGCCACCCTCAAACGTATGACGCGGCGGCTGAGCGACGGCACTTCTTAATCTATACGTCTTTAACACAGAATTTACTCTTCATGTTTGATTTATGTAAGTTGCATGATGGTTGCTTTCTGCTGACTCCACAGTATCAGCTCACTATGGGAACTGGTGAGGAGTTGAACTCTCTAGCCCATCTTATTAGCGACATGATTCATTGGATATTGACTGATTTAGTTTCATATTTGAATCCCAGCTGTGTAGCCGGCTGCCCTGAAATGGTCAGGCAGGAATAAAATAGCTGGCACAATTGTCATTGTGTCATTAATTGTGACACATCATAATTGTCTTAACTTGGTTAAATGATGCTGTGCCAGCAGAAAGAAATTGGGACAAAAAGTAGGAGAGAAGGTTTTTAAAAATACCTTAAATGAAACGTCTGTTCAGAGAGCCATGTCAGAAAGTCATGTTCCTGCAGCTGCTAAGGATTAATTATGCCCCATTTTCATAATGCATAAAGCGTACGGGGGCTTGTAGTGATTAAAAATAGAACATTTCTATCTCTTTTCAAATCAAAAATACAATACCGTAATTTTGCCAACTAATACTTTCCCACTTAACATTGACTAGTTTGATTATTTTCCCCCATTTTCCTCCCCGTCACCTCTTTAGACACTTCCTAGC
The DNA here is from genome assembly GCA_025775065.1 of Hiodon alosoides. NCBI lineage: Eukaryota > Metazoa > Chordata > Actinopteri > Hiodontiformes > Hiodontidae > Hiodon > Hiodon alosoides. Next base: position 4,358 of record JAOYSI010009131.1, on the reverse strand, counting down.
ATGGCTCAGTACGTTTCTGAGGACAATGTGCAAGTCTAGTATTTAAAAAATGGCTGACATGCTTGGGCTGAAATAGGGCCACCTGTTATTTCTGTCCTGCCTAACAGGCCCTGCATAGCCTAGCCCAGAGGGAGATCACCCAATTCAACCACTACTCAGGCCTGAGTGGATTCTTCACCCTGGGCTTGGAACGAGCACAACCCAACCCGCCCCCGTTGCGAGGGACCGAGGAGACTGAGGACAGTACAGGAAGCCTCAGTGAAGGTCGGTGGAAGGAGCAAACTGATATATTTTAACTGACAAAGGGCATCGTGGCTGTGTTTTTATAAGGCGCAGAGTTTTGGGGTCGCATCCACGTCCGACTATGTACACCAAACTAGATCGCTTGTTCTGTGGAATCAGGAAAAATCTACACAAGAAAAGGAACAGGTTTAATGTTAGAAGAAGATGATTGTTAGCAATCAGCAGAAAAGAGCAGCGGGTATGCTCTGTTCTGCTTCAGGGTGCATATCAAGAGAAGCCAGTGTAGATTTAGACGTGTGCATGCGATTTGCACTGTTACCTACCGTTCCAACCACAGCAGCAGGGTTCGAGGGGGCCAACACGAGCTGCAGCATGAAAGAGACACGCTTTCAAGACTGCACCACTTGTGCACAAGGTTGTTATGGTGAGTTGTGTCATTAAATAAGGCTTAGTTACACTTCAGTCCTAAATATTGTCCTACACTCCGTTCTGTAATTTATTTGTACGCAGTCAGTTTACACCTGTAATCATCAAACACCTACGTCTGTAAACTGCGTACATACTGTAAACATGCGAATACCTATAAAATACAAATAGATATAGTTTGCACCCCTGTTCCATAGACATGTAAGATTCTGTGCTGTGGAGAGAGGTTGTTGACAAAATGAACTCTGCAACTGCCTACTTAGACATGGTGCTTACCTATTCTTTCTGAGGTATCCTTCTTCAAATCAGCGTATTGCTTGGTATAGTATATTGATTTTGTCGGTAATGAACATTTTAGTCATTTTAAAAATTCAACCTTTTGGACACAGTTCAGAACAAAATATATCCTTATAACTGCCTGCCTAATTACATTTTCATCATAACTGTGGATTTTCCCAACTACTGACTTTGGCTGAAAATGAGATTAACATACAACAGAAGTATATTATAAATGTTTCTTTAACATATTGTGAGTGTGCTGGGAGATTTGAAAAAGGAATGCTTTAAAATCTGAGTATAGGTTAAAAATAGTGTACCCTACCTCTAATGCCACCAGCCCTGCCTGCAGAGCAAAAGTGGAGGAAATAGCACAGGTGGGCGCTAACGAAGGAGAATGCTCATTTGAATCCTAATGAGTTTTGTGTAGGGTGATACGGTGCTATAACCAATCCGTGTCGTTTATAGAGGCCCATGATGGCAGAAAACCAAAAACAAACAAACAATCTGTAGTTCACTCTGGAACAGACATCTAGTGGATCGATCTTTCCTTCATATTATTGTTAATTGCATGATCAAGTGGTTAGCTATTTCTGTAATCATACGTCGTTGTGCTACAATATGTAATAGGGACTTAATATAATATAAAGGTAGGGATGCTGCTTAAAAGCGCTAACTGTCCCCCAGTGTAGTTTACTTTTGGGTACCTTAGTGGTTGTCCGTGTCTGTGTTGAAAGGAGAAATATAACATTTGTTTTATACCCTGAAATATGCATGAACACACAATGTATGTGTGTTTAAACGGTATTTTATTTGAACCGGATTTGCTGTATGTCATTTATATAGGAAAACCGAAAGATTTCTATATTCTGGTCATACTGATCATTGCACAGTGTCAGTTTTACCTTTATGCAAATAGAGATGGCCAGAGGGGTAATGGGGATAAAAGGGGGACCACTGTTACTCTTACCGAATATACAGAGATATGTACTGGAACAGGATTTGCAAGATACCATCTGAATTCTAAATTTAGTCTACTTAACTATTTTGTTCCTATAGGGATGTATTAGGCACGACTCTGCGAATGACCTCATGCTGGTATAAAGGTGTTCCTTGTAACTGATCCATAAAGTTTGCACCTTTAATCTTAATTAATATCTATCATTTCCATCTATAATCTGCAAATGTTTTTTTTTGCTTATGTTATATATCTGGGTGTATGTCGAGCTTAGTGTTTAACCTCCCACAGCCCTCTTAAGACCTTTAGCAAAGAACGCAGAACTTTATTATTGTTATTCTGATCAGTCTTTCGCTCTGCACGAATGCTCTTCCGCAGAGCCGCGTACATGTGTTGAGTCGTACGTATTCCGTGACCCATTTGTTCCGATTGATTTGCTGGATTTGCATTTACTCAGGCGGGGACAGCAGTGCGTCGTAAAAGAACCTGCCGTCCTCAGATCCGTCGCTGTTGAAACGCTATGCGCACGTCTTTTGCCTGCTCCTTCCTTTCGGGCTTGAATTGCGTGCCTTTTCTGCCTCCTCTCCAGGACTAAAATACTGGAGGCCCGACAGCAGCCTTCGTGTCGGCGCGGATGAACAGCTGCTCGGTGAGCAGGACAACAGCAGGAACAGTCAGACCAGCAGCCTCTCGTGCAAAGCAACAAGAGCAACACCATCTGTACAGAGGTTGCAATCATCTGGTAGGAGATCGGTCCTTCATCCGTTCTGTCACCCTGTACCTCTCTGCCTTTACAGGGACTGAAATGAAACCGTTGTAGAAAAAAATGATTTGACAGTGTGAAAGTCTTTGGCATGTTACAGTGCTTGTAAGTGTGCAAGAAGGATTGTTTATGCCAGAATAAGTATGGATACACTCACCTGCCTCTCCGTTTGTAAACATTCCTGCTTATTTGATGGTGCCCTTCGTGAAAAAGTGACATTTATATTATATGAAGGCTTCTTTCCCGGTAGCCCTATATCTAATTCACCTGACAAGCTCCGCTGAAGTATCAGCTCTTCTCCACTGAAAACAACGCTATTAATCCCTGAGTCTTAATTGAGATTTATTGGCCCAAATATACTTGGTATTTTATATAGGACACCTTTGATAATGCATTCTTCATATCTTCCCGCTGCACCTAATATGAGAAACATGCTAGTCTTGTTCCCAAAACAGTGACACGGAAAGAACAAAAACAAGTGTTAGATATTCTCTGATTCACATTGCCATTGCAGTGGAACACGATTTTCCCTGCAAATAATTATACTGAAGATTCCTCTGTATGGAAGAATCCCCTGGCATCGATGCTGTAGGTTTTATAAGGCGATTATGTAATGCAGGACCCCTTCCAATTTTGCATCTGTTCCCCAGCTCATCATTCAGAGGCCTGAGAAAAAATAATCTGTTTACGCCATGACAGGTCTAATTTCTCTTGGTGCAAATCAAGGCGCTAGGCCTGCTGCCTCTCTCCCACTGCGGGCTGATCTCCTGCCAGCCAGTGGGAGGGAGGGGCTTGCCCAAGTCTCTTTTTCACTTTAGTCTCACCTCACTTTCCTCCCCACGGTTTATAGATTCCCCCTCCCGCTGATGAATCAAAGAACTTTAAATCGGTTTTGATAATGAGATTATGCTTTATTAATTATAACTTTCTCCCATACTGCGAATATAAACGCTGCACACAAATGCTCTAAGGTGAACCGAAGGTGCAGACCTGGGAACAGCTGACTGCCGTCAAAAAGTTTAAAAGAAAAGGCATTTTTTTTCTGGGACAAAATGTTCAAATTCTGTAGCACAGGCGCTGTTTGTGCCCACTGGTGTTAGCAAAGACTCATCGTGCATCGTGAAGCGTTGTGCCTTGATGCCTGGTGCAGTTTTAAGGTAAGCATGCCGATTAAAGAAACTAGCGCCTTCTTCCTCAGCTGCACATTGCCAGCAAAATGGCATTGTAATTCATTTTTCAATAAACTGAGTATCAGATTAGAGGTTCAGATGACATTTAAAAGTTAGCAAGAGACAGAATACTGCTGTAAGGTAATGTTATTACCAAGGAACCGTCGGCTGCCAACTGTTATATAGTGACTGTATCATAGACACAGCTGGCACCAGTGCCGAAATCTGTGATCAGCAGGTGGATTTCCTTATTCAATTTTATCTGGCCCATAGTGTCCCCACTAAAGAGCAAATCATTTTATTGACAGTGAGTACTACAAAATGACTGACCTTTACTGTTACTTCTCTGTTTTCCATCTACTTCTTTCTCTCCTTGGGGGGGGGGGGGGGGGCTGTTGCTCTGTACAGGCGGGAAACGACCCATAGTTGGGTCAGGAAGCGCCACACCAAGGCCTGCCTGCTCTGTGAGCGCAGACGAGAGGCCCCTCTCCCAGCCTCGGTCCCAGGCTGCTCAGGAGATTCT
>JAOYSI010009127.1:0-11092 GCA_025775065.1 Hiodon alosoides | reverse complement strand
TTTTAATAAATTTTCAAAGATTTCCAACAAACTTCTTTCACGTTGTCATTGTGGGGTATTGTTTGTAGCATTTTGAGGAAAATAATGAATTGAATTCATTTTGGAATAAGGGTGTAACATAACAAAATGTGGAAAAAGTGAAGTGCTGTGAATACTTTTCGGATGCACTGTATCTGTATAAATAAAGTACATCACAAATGTTTTTTGTTTGTTTCCCTCATATATGCATATCTCTATTTGTAATACAGCAAATTCACAGAATGTGCATAACAGATTATTTTATTAGTAGTAAAGTCATTAAACCATCATAAGTCTATGTTATAGCTGTGATGTAAGTTCTTTGTCATTGATATTTACTAAGTCATTCAGAGTATTGCTGAATCCCTTAACCAGTGCAAAGAAAAATAATTAACTGTATTCCATAAACTGGTTCCATAAATAGGATCAAATGACTTGGGTTAAATGTTAGTTGTATGCATGGTGCACTTGATAGCTGCAGTTTTCAGGTTTAAGTTGTACATTATCAAACATCCCCAGTGTTGTTTATGTACATTTAAGACCCCAATATTTTTATTCCTATTAGTTTAATGTATATCAAAGCATACCATTTGCCCTCTAATTTTTTCTCCCTTTTTTTGCTGACAGACTTTAACAGGATTAGAAATGAAGGCAATTCACAGGCTTAGTTCCACATCCCATGTCCAGAATGCAGACTATGATGAGATATGTAATTAGTTGTATGAGCCTTCCATGAAAATGCAATTAAATTCTCAATCTGTGATAACTTCTCTGTCATTCCCCTCCACCACGCACCGCTATCTCCAAAACCAGATGGAAAACAAACAAACATATTTTAGTGTCTTGCTTAACGTATTTCATGTTTGTATTCTTTTCCAACCCTACCTACTATTGGTAGCATCATAACAATATAGAATGCTATGAGGAAGCATTTCAATAAATAATTTAAATTTAAAATAAAAAAATAATTAAGAGCTGTCATGAACTTTTAGTCACACTGCCTAGGGTCCAAACAATTCCTACAGCTAAGAAACAAAAATATTTTAAATGTATTCCAATATTGAATCAGGATTTAACAGAAACTAATAACAAGGGTTGTTTTTGCATTCTCTTTCAAAATGACACATAGGATCATCTGAATGTGATAAGGCATTTTTCCTTTCTTCGCTATACCAGGGACACCTAGATAGGCATGTAACCACCAACCCGCCACATAAACTCCTGGTAATAAAATTATAAATGACCTTAATATGAACAGAAGCTATTCATATATAAGACTAATTTAAACTGTTAAGCTGTTGTACTATGACACCTCAGATGATTATTTGTTTCCTTTTACTGGATTGCTGTGGTTATATTTATCATCCCCCTGCTCTAAATCCCTGGTTGGCGCTCTAACTCCTCGGTTGCTGGTATAAATCCCTGGTTGCTACTTTAACTACCCGGTTGCTGCTCTAACTCTCCGGTTGCTGCTTTAAATCGCTGGTTGCTGCTCTAAATCCCCATTTGTAAAAATAACCCAGTAGTGATTGTTGGTTTGCCATCTTTTTTGCTTAGGTTATACAATTTACTATTGCTGATAAAAGAGATACTTGCAACTAAAAAAAAATTTAAACAACCAATCAGACCATAAACTTCTGATTTCTGAACTGTTCCATGAAAATGCTATTTTAGAAAATTTGAATACTGCAGAAATAAATTTGAAGTCTCTAATTGGATGGTCCTGGTTTTTAAGTGGGTGGGCCATGTTTATGCCACTGCTTCATACCAGCCCTAATCTTAAAAAACCCCTCCTACATTTTGTGTATTTTTAAATAATTCTCCATAGAAACAAACAAAATTTTAGAAACAAAATAAAACTGTTAAATGCATAATTTTAGAATGAATTTTAAATTTTGTGGCGATATTGTAAGAATTAAAAGGCATTAGCTGTATAACTACTCACCTTAAATGGAGCTGTAATAATCAACTAGTCAATGAAATTTAGAAATATTCATTTTGAAATCAAATTCAAATGGAGGTATCACATGTTTTTTTTTTGTTTTTTTAATCTAATTCAGACAAACTGTAATGGGAAAAATGTTGGGAAGATTGAAGACAATTAAAAATAGACACAGGCTGACCCCTGTGATTCAGATTCACTTGGTGAAATCAGGGCTGTGTCATTTCCCAACTGCGCCCTAGAGTCCCGGGTGGTAGCACACAATTAGCTCAAGCTGGCGTCCGGACATTCTTAAGTAGTGATCTCTGTTGACTTCTATAGGTTGCTATATAGTGCTGTCTGGAAATGTTTCTGTCCACCACTGTGTGTGAAACCTCCTATACAGTGCTGTGTGGCCTAGAGTATTTTTAATGCTAAAGATTTGGATTGGTGGGATGGAAGAACCACTTGCGGTTTCCTCATCGACCCATGGTTTCTGGGGTTTGCAATATTTATTTGGTGACTTGCAAACGCAACTTGCTAAATTAGGTCAAATGTGAATGCCATAAAATCATGTTTATATGGACTGACTTCCTCAATTTTTTTCAACATTCAATTGATTTTAAAAAAGCCATCTAAAAAGAAGTGGCAAAACAAACCTGCATAACACATAATACTAATTCAAATAGTATTTGTCACCATATGCATATGTCCTTTTCCTTCAAAGGTTTAATCATGTTAATGATAGATTGTTAGTTTTCCCCTCTTCTAAAACGAACTGATCCATCCCATTCTCAGACACCAGAAGGTGAAATCCTACGGAGACCACTTGACAAAACCGTTTTGGCTAATAAAGAGACTATGGAGATTTTTTTTTTTTCTCATTCCTTGGTATTTTCTGTAATAAAAATAAAACTTATATAATGGAGGTTAACAGGAGGTTAATTGGTCAGGTGAGTCAGCCCTGTGGCCTCATCATAGTGCTGGAGACTTGGGCAGCCCCTCGGTGCCTCACTCGTGATAAAGAATATAAAAGAGACTGAAAAGTCTCTGGGCAAAGTGGATTGTTTGTTACTGTTGTTTGTTTATTTTAATTAAAAGGCTTTTGGGATCACCGGAAAGCTGTTGGTATGACTGTATGTTTAATTTAAAGCATTACAAGTGCTTTTTAATTAATTTCAATTAATATCTAATCTTTTATAATACAATAATCAAATGAATGCCAAGTTTATTATATTAAGTTCAAGAATTTAAGAATTTTAGCAGATATGTATTTGACTACTTCTGAGTAGTCAATCTGACAATTTGGTTTTCATAACAAGAAATTTTGCTGTCAGACATGTGCCAGGAGTGCTTTTAATAATGCTTACAATTTTAACCTTAAATTTAACCTTTAAAATATCCTTATACAAACAAGAAAAAACGAAGTTGACATGTCCTTTATTTAGCTTCAACTTCTGGCTTACACAAAGAAAAATAATTTTTTAAAAAACTTTAAAGAATAAATAAAATAATTAATAAATATGTGAATTTAATATATATTGGTTTTTGGATAATAAACTGTATTACTTTTTAAATATTTAAGGGGTCTCGTTCGGCAGAGACTGCATGACAAAAGTTAAGTAAACTGTTCTCAGCAAAACTAAAACTGCAATATATAATAATATATAAATAATTATTGCAATTATTATTATTAAGGTTGTGTGTCTTGTAGTGAACACACAAACTAACCTAAAGAAAATGGAATTCCAGAAATGTCATCCAGTATTGTTTTTTTGAGCTGTTGAAACTGGGACCATGATGGTGTTTCAAATAATAGAATCACTGTTTTAGTTGCTTAAAGGAATTAACAACAGTGCCGGACCTGGGATCAGCTACAATCTTCAGGCTGATAGTCCAAAAACCCTGATCACTACACCTTCAGCAAAGACTGTTATAATATAACCAGTTTCTTAAAGAATGTACAGTCTTTTTGCAAAAGTCTTAGGCACCCTAGCTTTTATACATAAATGTAGTCTTTTATGTTTATTTTCTGTCTTCTGCCTTAGTGTGTTAGTAAAAAAAAGCCATTTTTACAAACATAAATTTTCCAAAAGAAGAACACAGAGTTGTGCAACATGGTATGGCCTCCACAGAGCCCTGACCTCAACATCATCGAGGCTGTCTGAGATTACCTGGACAGACAGAAGCAAGCTGAGACAGCCATAGAACTGTGGAAAGTTCTCCAAGATGCTTGGAACAATCTATGTATCGATTTTCATATAAAACTGCAGACAGTGTACCTAAGTGAGTTGATGCAGTTTTAAACGAAAAGGGTGGTCACACCAACTATTGATTTTATTTATTTATTTGTTGGTGTTAGTTTTTTATTGTTTACTGCTCTTTTATAGCATTTTATATATTTAGAAACTTTTCTTTTCATTATTTTTAAAGCATCTTCGCTTTACAGATTTTTACAGACTTTTGCACAGCACTGTAGTATAGATTAGTCTAATTTTATGTTTTGTTTTTAAGATTAATTACTACTCTTATTAAGTACTTAGCAGTAAGATCATGAAATTCAAAAAAGGTAGATAACTTATGGTAAGGGGACATCAGTGCTGGAGGGTAGATTTAGGATGAAAATACTGAGTCTGAACACATTGCTGTGATAAACCAGTAATAGGGTCCAAATGGGGAAAGCTTTCAGAACTTTCAGGCAGTAACAGTTCAATTTCCATGAGTTTAGAATTTTTTTCTCCTGATTTGCAAGGTGGCAGATGGAGATACACAGTTGTGTTGGGATTGCTGCCTGATAATTTCAATTTGCTCTCTTATTTTGTTAACGTCAAATGAAATGTCAAATGGAACTGTAATCCCATTAGCCAAAGGAATAGATGTAACCAGTAGGATATTTTAACTCCCATTTTAACTCCAACATTTCCCATCACATAATATGAGAAGGTCATTAAAACAGTGCCCTTTGCCCATGACTGCTACATTTGTATATAGTCTATGACAGTAAAATGTTGAGGTTTTGGCTTAATTTTTCCCTAGATTCAGAATGAAGTGAAATTATTTAAATTAAATGGCCAGACCAGCTTTAGAACCAAAGAGAGAAAAAATGTTTCCCTCCCCTTTCTCTTCTATACTTTACATGTTAGATTTACATAAGTGTAGTCTAAGTAAAATGCAACATACTGTGGTATACTGCTGTGCAAAGCAAGCAGAAATTGAAATGTACTAGGAGAAATGCAGCCTGAATAATAAGATAAGCTAATGTCATCCAGAAATACAATGTAATGAAGTTACAGACATACAGGGATAACAAAAGCCTAAGACCTCAGTAAGGCTTTTCTTGCATTTCAATGTATTTAATTCCCATTTTATAGAACAGTCTCATTATGTAAGTGAACTGTAAACTATTTGCCAGCAGTAAAAGGTGTATTTTCATTGAGTTATTGTTTTTTTTTTATTTCTCCTTCATATTTACATTTTGGCAAGTCATAACACCTTCATAGTGGCAGTTCAACATACTTCATACTGCTGTTGTCAGCTGAGTGAAGGGCAAATCCTGGTATTCAATAGAAAATAACTTGAGGCCCAGAAAATGTGCTGACTAGCAAAGCTGAAGGTATTTCACATGAACTTATATATGATCATAACAATGTTTTAATACTAAGCCCTATAATTATATTCTATGGCGTCTTAGATCTTCATGATTAAAAGATGCTTTGGTGAATGACTTTAACCTCACTTTAGAGTAAACTTAAACTGAAAATCCTTATAGTGATACCAAAGATATCTTTATTCTGCTTTTTATTTCTGTGTTACAGACTTTCACTTCTATTTTAATATTAATCCGTGAATTTTGCAGGATATTCTGAATGTTTGACTGCTGGAAGACTTTTCTTTGGCACTGAAGAATGGCACATAATATCCCTGTCGTGTAGCACAGTTAGCTAAACTGCCTATGCTACATACAACAGTGACACTATATGCACACATTCAGTGAGAGATGCAGTACTGTTACAGGAAAGACTCTTGCTGTAGTATTTATTCCATATATGATGTTGTTAGAATTGACAGGTGACCTCTCCAGCTTACTTGATTAGCAACTTCTAACCTTGAGCTTCCCTGCAGTTTCTCATGTCAAGAGTTTTGGATTCAACTGGTTTTCTTTTTGAGAACATGCTTTGTCATACAGATACAAGTTTGCAGATGTTTTTGCTTTTTGCAAAGCTGAATTTGTGCTGATTATGAAATAAAGGGCAGATAAATGCATTTCTAGTAAAATTAAACTGTACAACTTGTAAATTTCATACAGTAATAAAAAATATGCCTTATGTAACAACCTAGGCGTGTTCTGTGTACAGGATTGTGTCTTTAATCCAGACTGGCACCTAAGGGGAACATATTGGTCTGAGCCAAACTAAAGTACTACAGAGTGTTTTTGTTGGAGAACCTAATTTGTGTTTTGACCCTTGTTTGGTATAATAACCTGTTTATGGAAAAAACAAACAAATGTTACTAATGGTAATTAAACTGGATTTTATTGGGATTTTTACCATTTGTTTTACAAAAAAAAACCTTGCACTTTGAAGGTCTCTTGCAGAATGAAACAGGTTTTCCTCTAGAATTGATCTGTATTTGGCTCCATCCATCTTGCTCTGAATCCAGTTTTCCAGTCCCTGCTACTGAATAGCAGCCCCATTATATGATTCCACAGTGATGAGCAGTGTTGGTATTTGCCACATCCTAGTCAATAATCAACTAATTGGCAGCACTCCGCCTCACCTGAGCATTAACAAGCGTCAATTATGTTATTTCTTTCACTGGTTCATGTTTAGTTAAAAGTTCACATCGTGTTTCTTGTTTTGTCAGTAATATATATTCCTTGGATTGCCTGTAATTCTCTGTCTGCCCATGTATGAACCTGGCCTGTCAGACTTTGGAGTGACTGCATATTTACCAAATTGGATCTCAGGAGTAATATAATTTGATTTGGGTCGAGAAGGGGACATTTTTCACTAGCTGCGGACCTTATGAGTATTTGGTCATGTCATATGGGTTTTAAATGTTTCGTCTGTGTTACAAGCCTTTGTAAATGTGATACTCCATGATTTTCTAAACAGATTTGTGAAAGTTTATATTGATGATATCTTGATGTGTGCACTGTGCACTTTGCACTGTCCTGGCCTGATTACTGCATCACCGTCTCTGTGTCAAAGTGGAGAATTGAGACTTTCACCAGGAGGTTATTCATTTTCTTGGGTATGCGGTCAGCGCAAATAAATCGCTATGGATCAATCCAAGGTCAGCGCTGTTGCTGAATGGCCTCAACCAACTACCGTTAAGGCCTTACAATGTTTCCGGGGTTTTGATCATTTTTATAGATGAACTTCAGTATTTCAGTACAGTCGTGACTGGCCCAATAAAAATAAAATCCCAATAAAATCCAATTGAATTCCAATTATACAAAATGTGGAAATGTCCAAGGAGAGTGAATACTTATGCAAGGCACTGTGCAAACATTTTGCATTTCATGTATATCTGGGCTATATCTGTTCGGGTAGCCCCAACGTTGTGGTACTGCAGTGCTTATGACCCTGGAAATGTTTAGCCAAATGAAACCTAACTGATGTGCTGAGCAGCAGTCCACAAAACATGTCAAGTCTTTCAGCCTGATGGTTAACGTTTGTGTTTTTTTTTTTGGAGGATTCTTAAAACAGGCTTTATAAATTACAGTAGATTAAAAAAACTTGTCTGATCATATTTGCAAGCGCACCATGCCACCATTTTAAATTTAAAATTAACTGGCATTTATTGATCGTAGCACCAAAGGAATTGAGAAAATAAACAAAAAAAAACTCTAAACTGCAAATTTGTGTGTACTCCCACAAAACATTTCCACCATTTTTGGTTCTGGTAAATTTCTAATAAATAAGATAACAAAAGAAAGAAAAGAAAACAAAGAAGAATGAGCACACAAGGGGAAACAGAAAAATAAAACAAAAAAACTCTACATATTAACTGAGGGAGAAAAAAAAAACACTATAAAATCTATATTTGGTGTGACCGCCTTTTGGTTTTAAAGCTGCATCAATTTTCTTAGGTACACTGTTGTGCCGTTTCATAAGAAAAATGGCTGGTAGATTGTTCCTAGCATCTTGGAGAACTTTCCGCAGTTTTCTACAGACTTTCACTTGCATCTGTCTGTCCAGGTAATCCCTCGATGATGTTGACAGCCTCAATGATGTTGAAATCTTGGCTCTGTGGAAGCTATACCATCTGTTGCAGGACTCCTTGATCTTCTTTTTGCTGAAGATAGTTCTTTATTACCTTTTCCATGCGTTTGGGGTTATTGTCCTGCTGCAGAATGAAGTTGGGACTGACCAGACAACACTCTGATGGTATTTTGTGATGGATGAGAGTTTGCTTGTACTTCTCAACATTGAGGATGGCTTTAATTCTGACTATATTACCAACTCCATTTGCAGAAATGCAGTCCAAACCTGCAGGGAACCTATGCTGTGCTTCACTATTGGCTACAGACACTCCTCCATGTAGCAGTCTCCAGCTTCTATGGACAAACTGCCTCCTGTTTAAGCCAAACATATCAAATTTTGACCCGTCAGTCCAGAGCACTTGCTGCCATTGTTCAGCACCCCACTCCTCGTGTTTTTGTGCGTAGGTGAGTCTCTCGGCTTGGTTTCCACTTCGGAGGAATGGCTTTTTTGGCAGCAACTCTTTCATGAAGACCACTTCTGAAAAAAGACTTCTCGGGCTGTAGAGGAGCATACTTGGATTCTAGTGGTTTCTGTGAGTTCAGAGCTGATAGCAGCTCTAGACTTCTTCTGATGTTGAAGAGACTTTGTAATTCTTGAGAAGAGTTTGGACATACTGAAACACTGCCTGCCTCTTAATTTCTGCTGGGGAAAGACCTTGCTGACGCATGATGACCACCTTGTGACTTGTTGCTATGCTCACCTTTGCCATGGTGTAAGAATTAATGATTTGACGGATAAACCTGCCACACACTCACCTTTTAGTTTGGTTGTCCTTCCCCAATTTAATTCCTTCTACAACCGTTTATTTTTCAATCGGCTCATGATGCCATTGATCATTAGCACCTGTTTGTTAACTTTGTTAAACATCCACTGCGCTATAAACCAACAAAGTAATCAAGTATCTATATGAAAAGTGGTCTATTATGTAATATGTTACTTACTTTAATAATATACAAATACATTTTTGAATTTCTGGGAAAATAAATCTTTTGAAATATGCAGAAGACAAAAAAAATGAACATCTAAGACAACATTTATGAAAAAATCTAAGGGGTGATGAAGACTTTTGCAGTAATATATATAGTGCTTGAGGTTTTGGTTGAAGATCTAATAACATCCAGTGTCAGAAATGTGCAAACGTGCACAGTACTCTGTATACATATACATATACACCGACCCTTCATAAAGCCTTTTCATATATAAGGCATAATATATAAGATTTATATGGTTTCTTGAGGTGCTGCAATTCTCATTTTCTTGGACACCAGCTGGAAGATAAACAAGGCTTAAAAAAACATTTATTATCCACAATAGGTGCCCAATCTGCCCTGGTGTACCAAATGCATGGACAGACAAAGATTGATACTGATACATTTTGATAAATACAATATACATCCTAAATGGCCTCTCTAATAGTTCTGTTTTTTGTTTTTGTTTTTTTTTCGTCAGTCAGGTATCAGGAGAGCAGGTGAGGAAGCTATTTTAAAGCTAATCGCAAGTGTATCTTGAAAAAAGCTTTTATTGATCAAATTGATCTATGTGCAAGCTGCCTGCTTTTTACTCCCTGTATCTTCTGAAGAAGACAGATAATCTTCTTATTTTAGATTTAAAAAATGACACCTTAATAACAAGGACATCAAAGCCAGAGCTTAATGAAGTGCGTAGAAACACTTTGGACATGAATCAGGAAACTAAGATGCTAATAATGTTTTTGATGATAATTTAGGTAAGGCACTTTAAATACCATTCATACCCCAAGATAAACCTGAAACAGTACAATAGCCCATCTAAAATCATTAACATGCACTAACTCAACCAAATACATGATTACTTGTACATATTTGAAACTATTTAAGCTCCAGAATCCATTCCATTAATGCTGGAGCTGTGATGGTGTTCTGAGTGCCTGCCAAGAACTGCATTTTTTTTAAACGCATTTAAGCCTTGAATCAGAGATGTTATGTTACAAGTGCTTTCTGATACATTCTGAGCTCAAGTGGCAATCAACCAGGAAAAGTCATTGCCTAACTATAACACAACCCTGAGAATGCCATCGCCAGAAGGTTACAGCGCTGGTAAGACTGTAAAAAAGAGGCATGAAGCTCTTGTGTGCTGAACATGTGATGCTGAGGGAAACTAAAAAGGTAAGAGGCATTTGGCTTTAACTTAAAAATGGAAACACTAAGAGAGACCTTCATGAACCCCTACACGGGTACATTTTGTAACACTATCTGGGGTGATTTCCCATGCTATGTCTCTTATAGGTTTCTTTTCAGTCCCTTGCCCCCGCTCCCCTCATCCCAGCAAAATGTCCCATCATTAATGTAGCAATACAAAATAGGTGTAAAGCATATTTAAGCTTTAAGCCGTACTGGGGAAAAGAAATATTAACGATAAATATATTATATTTTGGTATATAGGTATATTAATTCAAATTTAAAGTTTGCTTCTATATTTTCAATGTCAATATTAACAATAATTAATGATAATAACAGTCCAAAGAGCTCTCTTGACTTTCCATACATTCCATGCCAAAGTTAATACTATTGAATATATACTATAAATGTATACTAGTTGTATACTAGTTTCTTGAAGTTGTTAAATCTAAAACATACCAACATACTTTTCTGGGCTAAGCCACAAAAAGGTGCCCTAATTTTGGCAGTAAAGGCTTTCCATTGAATTATGTACCTAAAATGAGCATGGTTCTGCAAATAAATTGTTGAACTTACAATAGTGGTACTATATACATCTACAGTGGCAAGAAAAAGTATGTGAACCTTTTGGAATTTCTTGGTTTTCTGCATAAATTTGTGATCTGATCTTCATCTAAGTCAAGGGTATTGACAAATATAATGTGTCTAAAATAATAACACAAAATAAA
>JAOYSI010009126.1:0-11094 GCA_025775065.1 Hiodon alosoides | reverse complement strand
TAAGTCAGGTGATTGGCTGGGCCATTCTAACAGCTTTATTTTCTTTCTTTGAAACCAATTGAGAGTTTCCTTGGCTTGGTGTTTGGGATCATTGTCTTGCTGAAATGTCCACCCTTGTTTCATCCTCATCATCCTAGTAGATGGCAGCAGATTTTTGTCAAGAATGTCTCGGTAAATTTGCCCATTCATCCTTCCTTCAATTATGTGAAGTTTGCCAGTACCATTTGCTGAAATGCAGCCCCACAACATGATGTTCCCACCTCCCATCTGGCGAGAAAGCGGCCCTCAGGACAGCACGAACCATCCTGTTGCGTGGCATCAAAACAGTATGCAGAAAGAATCAACAGCCGCTTCAACAACAATAGAGACACATGGCGCTTGTGGAAAGGCATCCAGGCCCTCACTGACTACAAACCTCCTCCCCAGTCCTGTGGTGATGACCCCACCCTCCCTTGCCGACATCTTTAACACCTCGCTGTCAAGGCAGGCATCCCCACATGCTTTAAGTCTACCACCATCATACCGGAGCCGAAGAAGACACCCGTGTCCTGCCACAACAACCGATTGCACTGACCCCCATTAAAATGAAATGCTTCGAGAGGCTGGTTATGAAAGTCCAGCCTCCCCCCACATTGGACCCCCTCCAGTTTGCATACTGTGCCAACCGCTCCACAGAAGACGCCATAACCTCTGCTCTCCACCCTGCCTTTGCCCACCCGGAGAGGAAGAACAGCTATGTGAGGATGCTGTTCATTGATTTCAGCTCAGCCATACCCCAACACCAGATTGTTAAGCTGAGCCAGCTAGGGCTTAACACCTCCCTCTGCAACAGGGTGCTGGACTCCTCAAAGGGAGGCCGCAGTCAGTCTGAATCAGCAGCACCACCTCCAGAACAGTCACACTGAACACCGGTGCTCCACAGGGCTGTGTGCTCAGCCCACTTCTGTTCACCCTGCTGACCCATGACTGCTCAGCGTCATCCGACTCCAACCTCATCATGAAGTTTGCTGATGACTCCACTGTGGTAGGCCTCATCAACAACAATGATGAATCGCTGTACAGCGCGGAGGTGGACCAACTGGCAGCATGCTGCTGAACCAACAACTTCTCCCTAAACATAGAGAAGACCAAGGAGGTTGTCACTGACTTCAGGAAGACCAACGCCCACCACACCCCCCTGAAAATCAATGGTAAGGATGTGGAGTCAGCAGCACTAAAGTCTTGGGAGTGCACATCACTGAGGACCTCTCCTGGTCCTCCCACGTCACTGCACTCTCCAAGAAGGCCCAGCAACGTCTCCACTTTCTGCGGCGCCTGATGAAAGCAAGCCTCCCACTACCCACCCTCACCACATTCTACATAGGCACCATAGAGAGTGTTCGGACCAGCTGCATCACTGTCCGGCATGGGAATTGCAGGGCCTCCGACTGCAAGACCCTGCAGCGGATAGTGAAGACAGCTGGTAAGATCATAGAAACTGCTCTCCCATCCATTCATGACATCTACGATGCTCGGTGTATTCGGAGGGCCATCAGCATTGTGAAGGACCCCACATACCCTTCCCACACCCACTTCACCCTTCTACCCTCTGGCAGGAGGTACCAGAGCATCCACGCTGCCACCACCAGACTACGCAACAGTTACATCCCTCAGGCTGTAAGGCTCCTCAACAGTCCGAAAACCAAAGCTCATGCATAGTGACACCAAACACTTCTACACACTGGAACACTTATACCCCCCCCACACAGACTTCTGTTCTCCCCTTGTGAAATAACCACTCACCAAGCAACTCTTCTCCTATTGCTGAAATGACTGTTCACCCCTGGGCGCCTGGACCTGAACTGCTGCCAAAAAAGCTGCTATGACTGTTACTGTCAGGTGTGCCTGTGACATGACGTCTAGTTAGGGTTTATTGTTTAATGTGTACAGTGAATAATGTCTAATACTGTATGTACAGTGGTGTTTAAATGTTAATATGTACAGTGGTGTCTGTTGGATAGTTAGTTAGTTTAGTTAGATGTCTAGTTAGTTAATTTGTATTATTTAATGTGTACAGTGTATATAATGTCTAACGTGTACTGGACAGTGGTGTTTATAATGTTAATATGTACAGCGGTGTCTGTTGTATAGTGTGTGTGTGTGTCTTACCCAAATTTTGTATATATTTTTTATACTGCTCAGTGCACTTTATGTTACACTGCACAGGTCCCATCATGCTGTTAAATCCTCAATACCTGTGCATACTGTTTATTATTTATTGATCTATGTAGATTCAAGGTGGGGGCGGGGGAGTGCTCTGTATGCATTCTTCTGTGGTCCGTGTGAAACTAAATTTCTTTCCCCTGTATGTAAGACTATACATATGTGGAAATGACAATAAAGCTGTCTAAGTCTAAGTGTAAATGAGACATTTCATGCAACAAAGCTATTGAAAATTGTAGCATGTTTTCTCAATAGCCTACTAATACTAATTTGATATTTTCCAATAATGTGCACTGACGGATATTAGCAAATATAGTTGCACAAGAAGTATGGATGTGCGTGTATCTGTAATTCTGTATCTATGTAACTTCCTCAGAACACCATCGAGTAGACATTGTCTAGGAATAGAATACAACTATGGAAATGTTTAGCTTTTGATAGAATTCTGTACATAAATGGATACATCTCTTCTATAAAGACCAAAGGAGCATAGTTACTCCACTTAAGGTATATAAATTGTCTATTGTGATTCAGTACTTTGAAGATATCATGCTTCTTGGCCATCATTGGAATTAAACTTTATTTCAATGTGTGAACTATCACGGTACCAGAACCCTACAGGATTCTTTGCCAGGGAACCTGTCTCTTCTCTAGCCATGACCGCCCAAGTAAGGCTGGATGGCTTCCTTTTACTACAAACAATGGCAAGTCTATCTTCTGTTTATTTAGCTCTACTGTCACATCAACCACTCCTCGAACTGGAACACTTTCGCCTGAGTAGATCTTCAAATTCAACTTTATTTGTTTGGAGTGTGAGGTGTCACAATTTCTCTGAAAATATTGTATGACGAGAACGAGATCGTTAGTAATTGAGTTTTTTTTCCTGTATTGCTTGGCTAATGATAATGTATCTGAGTTAGGAAGATAAGAATATAGGACTGAGCCACTTTTTCACAGAGGTCCGCAGGGCTAGGAGATCAGGGTGACTGTGAGTCTGCTGAATGGTTGCACTAGCAGGATCCCCGCTGAACATTGATAGTTGGTAATGAAGTGTCTTGGAATTTGTATGCCAGATATACCTTGCTGGAACTTTAAAGTGGATCTACGGGTCCTCTCCTCCAAAATTCTGGATCAGAGTTGTTATTTTGGGAGGCTATTATCAATGACCGGCTAGTTAAACGTTTGTCAAAGAGCAGAGCTGACTCGCGAACTCACACAGCCAAACAGGGACACTTCGTAAACTGGATTGAGAGAAGCAGTAGATGTCCTGACATTGGCCAAATGGATCTATGAACATCTTTGAATGAGAGGCATCTTTTTACATTTTATTACTTGTGGTGGGAAAATTTCAACTACGCCTCTACACACATTCATATTAGCATAAATCAGAATTCCACTGCTCCCTTTAGATTACTAAGAAAATAAACCCTGTTTTGTATGTACCTCTGACTGGGAACTGTCCTTTACAGAGTCAGACTAACACAACCTGAGATAACATATAAAATGAGTTTTTAAATGGATGGAAGGAGAGAGTGGAGCAGATTTCTGAGGATTTTTACAATTCCTTTTCTTTAGGGTCCCTGTAGTTGCTTTTGTTGCTTTTGTATTTTGTTTCGTATTTACCAGCATGTTTTGTCCTGCTTTCCTAACTTGAGACCATCTTTATCTTTAAACAAGCACTCAGCTGCCTGGTGACCTGTCTTCTTGCAGCAGTAGCATGGTTTGCTGTCCTGTTTGTAAGGTCTGTGGACTTTGTGTACATTGCATTTTTTGCTACCATTTCTATGTTTTTTTCCGTGTGAGGTTGCTCTCGGTCAGGAAACGTTAAATGAAGTGAATAAAAGCACTTTAGCCTGTCACTAACAGTGTCGAGAATAGTGAGAGCTGTTTTTATGCAACCAGAAATTAAACAATGTTTTCCCCTTCCTCCTAATTCCTATTATGGAATAATTCCACGATTATCAGAAGTTTATCCTCTTCCTGATTCCCCTTATGGAATCATTCCACAATTATGAGAAGTTTATCAGTGCTGTAGTTGAGTACTTAACTGTTGGGTCTGAGTCGAATCTGACTCAGTGCTTGTGCACAATTAAACTACACTAAATAGGATTAAACAAAAAGATCTTCAACAAAATAAAACACCACTTGAATAAATAACTGTGCAGCCTGTTAGTTTTTGTCTTTAATTTATTAGATTTTGTCTATTTGATGAAATTGAGGCAGGTTTTTTGTCCCCTTCACCACTATTGTTCGCAGGTCCCCCTCTTAATTTTGAAATTGCTCAGCTAGTAATGCTTCAAACAAAAACAACCTCTGCGCAGATTATCTTGAAGCTTCACAGACTATCACGGGACATCCCCTGCTTTTCGTAAGGTTGGTCATTTTGTTCTTTCTAATGATTTTCTGTGCCCAAAGAAGCATGTTATGATTGAGCAAGAACTTGGTCAATATTTTCAATAATTAAAGTTTTCAACAACAGGGCATCAGCATCTCATTAAATTTCATGTAACTTTTCTCATTAATGAAATGCAGAAATACAAACACTTCAGCTGCTGTAGCAGACATATTTCAAGAAAGCAGACAAAAGACTCATAGAACCATCCCTTGTGACTACACATTGAATTCATTCCTTGCTTTGATGAGGTTGTAAAACCATTATTAATTAAATCACAATCTCAATTGAAACCAATGCAATATGCCATCTTTACAATCGCTACACTCTCTCAGACTCTGCTAGTGAAAACAAAAATCTACCAATGAGACGTGAGGATCCACTGACAATCATCTTTACTCATCTTTGCAAGGTTGATTTTGATACATTCCAAGCTCCTGCCGAGAGATGGGCTTTTGGCCTATTTCCCCCACTTATCCGTGGATACTGTCTTTCCTTTCCCTGTTCTCCCTTCTCTGCTCTTTCCCCAACTCTCTTGCCACATATTTAGAAATGCTAAGACATTGTTTAAATCTATATTATGTGTGACATTGTTTAGATCTATAGTATTGTTTGTTCATGCATTTATCTCATTGTGCAGAATTTACAAAAACAAACATTTCAGTGTGTTATACTTATATTATTTGTTACTCCTACTGACAAAAACTGTCTCACTCATCCTAGCACAGTCGGGTGAAATGGTATTTCATGAAAAAAAAAAAAAAACAATTCTAAGAACATTTTGGATGGGACTGAATCAAACCATTAATAGATACCCATTAATCACACCTTATATAAGTGTATTTCATAGTGTTTCCTTTTTATGAGTAAACTAGAAAAAAAGAGAAACTTACAAAAATCACAAAACACTGTTCAATGTGATTAGTAAGTCGTCAAAATTTGGATTTAGTCCCCGCTTTAGTATAACCCTTAGCCATCCGCTACTTAGTGTAGTGATGTAAACGACAGATAAGAATGAATGGGATTGAGGAGTGCTAATTGTTTGTATTAGAAAAATCTGATTGTCAGAATTTTACTAATTATACTAGGAGGAGGTACAGTATGGCACTTTGTGAATAAATAAGACTGACTAAAAATGTTTTTATACAGGATACTTCAGACATGAGACTACAAAAACCTACTAGAATGTGGATAGAGTCTTTCAGGACAGTCGCCTTATATCAGATTCTGTGTACGTTTTCAAGCCCATTTTAGGGAATTTAATTACAAAGAGTACCATATATAAATAGAAAGTAAGATAAATAGAAGGATACAGATAAACAGAGCAACTGCTGAAGAAAAATATAATAGCCAAAAAAATAAATACATTTTCAAGTGAGTCCTCTTTGGCAGCCTCATCTGTATCGCGAGAGCTTCCTGGCAACTACAACTAAATCAGTGGCAAGGTCCATCTCAAATTGGGTGTGCACGGTATTCGACCATGGAAAAACATGGCGGACCTCATTTATCTATTTCAAAATGTGTTTATTGTTGCAAAAGGGCTGAGGCGTATTGTTTAACAAAGAGGGCATGCTTGGGCTAATGCAACACCATGTCCTCAGCCGGACATGAATCTCATTCTGCGGATATGCCATTTTGGAATGCCCGAAACACACCAAGGTGGCTACCAGCCAATTGTGCAAATTCCCAGCACGGCACGTCTCAGAAGTAAAACCGGAAAACAATCCCAGGGGGCGTAGTGTTCCTGCACATCCAGTCAGGTGCGTGATGTCTTTTAATTACCCTAACATATGAGATGGAATCAAAGACCGGATCTAGGTAGAGAGAGAGTCACAACTCACATCCAGGCCCAACAGGAAGCTGAGTCAAAGGCATGGTCAACATGATGGTGGCTCCTCTGGGAACATAGCAGAACAGAATGGCTGTGAAAAAAGGCTGGATTTTAGCTGGAGAGCCTTTAGAGATGGGTTCACTCAGTCACCAATTTTAACTTGATGGGTATGGTCTTCAGTAGAATCCTTTAAAGGTCACTTTGGAGTGGTGGGCTCAACTTGTGACAGCGGTATCCCAGAAGTTTCTCAGAATTGTGGCTTCCCGAACCCAAATCTCGTCCCAGCCACTTTACAGTCAGTAATGTTTACTTAGCTCTTCGATGGTCTGTGAGACATGAGTAAAATATCATGGGTCATGGCTTTTGTTATTCTGTTTTGTGAAGTTCCAGGAAAATTTTTCTTGGTGACATACAAAAAGAATAAAAATGTGTCTTTTTTGGGAAGTTTTGGGCAAAGTTTTGCTGCAACAAAAAAATCTCATTGATACTTGGGGATTTGATTAAACAATTTTTTAAAGGATGGCTTAAAGACAGCCGCAAGCAAGGCAACTGTGTTTTTGTTTTTCTGGCGGTATTTTGTTCCTTGCTCCGTTAGGTGTGATAACATTAGTGGATGCATTTTCCTTCCTCCCTAATGTTAATGATGTAATCAATGTTTTTGCAGACAATGTATTTGAGAATGATGAGAAAAGGCTGGATTTCCTAAGAGGAAAAGCAGTTGACCGTAAAAGTATTGTACATGTGCAATCAGCGTGTCACCAAAAAGTACGCAGATCATACCCACAATTGTCGTTACGGAAATGTTTATTATCCCAACAGTGCTATTTTTAATGTAATGAAGATTTAAACCCAGAGTAAAGAGCCTTGCACCCGGCTGTGCCTTGTGGAAACTCCATAGCCCTTGTATGTCTCTGAATTTAAGACTTGTTTTAACGCCATCAGTCTTCCCTCTGTGTGTGCACGTCGCTCTGATCTTAGTCCCAGCCAGGATTATGAGGACTGTGTGATATCTGGACATCTTGAATCCAGCTATTTCTCACCTGCTCTTATTTCTGAGAAAATGCATTGCATGGCTGCTGATATGAAAACAATGTTTAATATAAAAAATATATTATATAGACATACTGTATATAAAATAAAAAAGTGGTATATTACACGTATAGTTGCATATAATGCGTATGGTTGCAATGATGATGTGATGTGCAGATTTGGTGATTCTAACTCAAAAATCTACCAATTCCCCAATGATGTCTAAATGCTGTGTCAATGAAATTATATCTGATCTGCACATTTTTGTTTTGTGTTATCGTGTAAAGGCAGTGAAGGAGCTGTGTAATGTTGGAAACCCTGCGGGATGTATCTTCATGTTTTTTATTTGTATATAAACGTGAACGTGGTTCTACCGAGTGGGTTTCCTTTTGTCCATATGTTTTTCTTTCCTAACCCCTACAGTCCCGTGTCCCTCAGGCAGACTCCACCCTATGGCTGAGCCCATTCTGCCAGATGCTTGCGTGGTGCTCTCACAACATTTTCACATTTAACTCACACACGCTTAGTTTGTTGTTTAGTCCCCCGAGTTGTTGTTATTGTGTCAAACAGACCAAATCAGAATGTTGGCAAAAAAAGAGGTGACTTTGAGAAAAATGTGCTTCCGATCTTCACAGCCACTAGGGTCCTGGCTATAGAACTTTTTTGGTAAAACATACTTTTTATTGGAAAAGTCTTGAGAAAGTGGTCCAACTTCTAAAAGATGGAGGTTTGGGGTTTTTCAGATTTCCATCTGAGAAGAGAAGGGCTTCAGCATGGGTATTACGAATTAAGAGGGAATACAACTAGTTTCTGGGCCAGCAAGTTGTTTGTTTGTTTTATTGGCTAACCTATGTATGTGTTCTTAGTGGGTCAATTGCAACAAATTTGCTGAGTATGGAACTGCATGATAAGTTACGTACTGGCATCTAGGGATCATCTCCAACTGTATAATCAATTTCAACAAAAAAAAGTCAAAGTTGGGGACTAGCTGATCCCCAGCTTTTGTGCAGTACCAAGCAGCACTAGTTAAATACACTGATACATTGAATTGGAACAAATGCGGCTCTGAATCAGAACATTTCAAATATTTGTAACAGTAATGTATTGTGGCAATCCTGAAGCCACACTAAGAGGGCCTTGCAGTAATGGCTGTTTAGTTAATTGTTCACACCTATTACTAGTTTCTAGGGATTATGTCAGTGTATTTATACCTCTTTGTTTAGTTCAGTCTATGCAAAGTCTTGTCTCTTTCTTGGTTATATTTCTGAGCATTATTGCCTTATTGTTATGCCGTTTCTCGACCCTGTGCCTGTTTACCCTTATGAAGAATCTCTGGATCACCTCTATTGTCCTGTTTGCCTGTTACCGACCCTTGCCTGTCTGACCAGGTTGTACTTCTACATTAAATCTCTGCGCTTGGATCCTACTCTGAATGATATTTACAGATGTCAAAGTGCCATTAAAGAATGGCAGGATTTGCTGCAATGAGCTGAGATATGTAAGCACAATAACCCATTCCAAATTGGGGTGAAAAATGCAAATCAAGCAGTAACCTAGATGTTTTTTAGTTTTTTCTTGAAAATGTTTGGTATCCATGGAGACAGGCCGTATCCATTTGGCATGAGCTAACCTGCCAGCACCATCAATTCCACATACACATCATAATAGTCTTTTAATTCTGCTCTCCCTCATCGTTTTTGCTATATTGTGTAAGTAACACCTAGTAAATAAAAACAGAGCTTCTACGTATGACTTATTTTGATCTGAAACTCTAAGTGTTATCAGAAGCCATATTTGGAGCTTTGAAATGGCAATTTACCATCTACATTGTAATTCAAAATGATAAATGGCCATGAAAAGTTTAAAACCATGTTCAGAACTTTAATTAAAAAAGCCTAGCGAAGAGTTCCAGTGTCTCCTGTTTCAGCAATAAAACTACAAAGACGTGTTGTTTATACAATACATATGATATATAATAATTATAATATTATATATATATAATACATAACAAAGCATGGAAGCATGCTTGATCCTAGATGCATTTTTAACACATAGCCAAGATGAAAAATGAGTAAGGCCAGAGGCAGTGACACGTAAAATAGTTTTATAATCCCATCCTCCTTCTACACACATCCACACAAATTTACATACACAAGCTCTCACCCACACACATACACACAACCACACACGAACAGACACAAACACACACCCACACATGCATGCACACACAAACAAACACACGTACACACACACTTAAACACACGTACGAACTCATGTACACACACGAACACACACACATGCACATACACCCACATGCACACCTACACACAAACACACACACACTTGCATACACCCACGCACGCACGCACACACGCTGTAGTCTCTGCTAAGTTTTTCAACGTTCGGCTCTGAGTTTTGGATGCTGTCCAGTCAGCTCGCTGGATCCCGAGATCGTCAAGCTTCAAAGCCAGGCAGACACAAGCTGTGACACCACAAGCTGGATTCATACACAATGCACTAGGTTCTGAGGTCCCCGACTATCTCACTGCAGTTTATAGCGGGACACATTAGCCCTAAACCTAAAACAATAGCCCAGGCCATTGATTCGTTCCAGTGATTATTTTCTCTACTGTCAGAGGCAGTTTGCTGAGTATTTAAGGGCTGGATGCCTTGTGGATCATGGCTCATCTGTTGGATGGCTTCATTCCTGTATTTTTCCCACACCGTAAACCAACATAAAATGCTATGTAAAGCAATATTCAAATGTACAGTGCCTATAGGCACCATCCCCAGACGTTTTCATTGTTTGTTGTCTAACAAACAGAAATCTAGATGCAGTTTGAAAGAGAATTTAAAAAAAAAAAATCCTTTATGCAACACAATCTATTCAACACTTCGAAGATGCAAGATAATTTTCAATTGGAATGAAGTCCAGGCTTTCATCCTCCGCCGCTTGAGAGCATTCACTTTATTTTTAAGCCACTCCAGTGTCACTTTCGCTGATGGGTCAGTCTACGTCTTAAATTCAGGTCTATTTCACGTTGAAGCAGTTTTTCCTCAAGGATTTCCCTGTACTTCACAGTAGGTATGGTGTTATGTGGGTAACACAGAATCTTTTCTACACAGGCCAGATTGTGGAGAACCTGAGCTGTTGTAGACAGCATCTCAGCCATTGTAGGGCTCTCAGATGTGTTGATGGCCCTGCTTAGGGCCACTCAGTTAGGATTTGATCTAATCAGGTTGGTGCCTTATATCTTCTACTTTTTAATGACGAAATTGACTGTGCTCCAAGGAATATTCAATTCTTTTAAATTCTGATCTGTGTCTTTGCACAACTTTAGTCATTTTGTAAGCTCCCAGATCTTTATGGTGGTACCTAACTGTGGGACCTTACAGAGAAGATTTATTTAATGTATCGTTACGGCTTAACTCTATTGCAGTTGTCTTGTGAATTCTAAAGGAAGTTTGAGGCACCTGACCTTATTTAGGAGTGCCAAGCAAACGGTTTTGAGTAGGTTGTGCAGATAAAAGAAAAGAAAAAATCAAATCTAGATTTCTGGTTGCATACATACAGTGGGGAGAACAAGTATTTGATACACTGCCGATTTTGCAGGTTTTCCCACTTACAAAGCATGTAGAG
>JAOYSI010009124.1:17755-42189 GCA_025775065.1 Hiodon alosoides | reverse complement strand
TATATTTTTTTATATCAATTATTCAATTTTTATATTTTATATATATTTTCTTATTTATTATATCTATTTTTATATTTTAATGTTATAAAATTTTTGTTTTAATTTAATGGCAGCTGGAGCGAACCACATTAAGGTGAAATACAAACGCTTTCCTGCCATCGTAGACTGGGGAGAAGAACTGAAAGTTGTTGCCATGACACCAGAAGCCATGAGACGAAGGGTTCGCGGGTGGCAGCTCTGCCCTTCGGCGGCTGTGAGTCTCCCACCTCTTTGCACGCAATTTTCTGCTTGCATAATGGCTTTGGTGTGCCCAGCTGATCTCGTTACCATCCCTGTTCAGAGCACTCCCTGTCACCGGGGCCTTCCATCTCCTTCCGATGCGCTAATGCATCCTAACAAGTTAAAACCGCTGCACCTCATATTTAGAGAATGCAGAAACTTTGCAAAAAAAATGTATTTTCCCTCCCATCCATGAGAGCAAGCAGTTTTGTCCACTTACAGACAGCAGGTTTAAAAAAAAAAAAAAAATGTATTTGTTGGTAATGAGATGGGATCAGGCTGCCTGTCATGATCTGAAGAGAACATTGGTATTTGTAGTTTTTTCAAAAATATTTTTTTCTCCAAGC
Organism: Hiodon alosoides; assembly: GCA_025775065.1. Lineage (NCBI taxonomy): Eukaryota > Metazoa > Chordata > Actinopteri > Hiodontiformes > Hiodontidae > Hiodon > Hiodon alosoides. The sequence goes on along the minus strand of JAOYSI010009124.1, from coordinate 41,563 downwards.
ACCTGTTCCTCCCTCTGTGTCGTTTTATGTGAGGCTGTGAGATCTTCAGATGTCTGCTCGCGGAGGGACACATTTTTTGTGTGACACAAAAACGTCATACAACAACCCGCGGTACGTCCGAGAACATCCCTTTTTTAGCAGCTCAGCAGCCACAGCGGTGGGTGCATTTTGTGTCGACAAGTAGCTCATTCTTAACAACTCAAATCCCTGCGGGTTTTCCGATTAAGCCGCAGAGCAAGACATAGTTTCTCTGATGTTTCATCTGCCTGTGCGTGCTCCTGATATGATTTCAGATTATTTAAATGCAACAGAATCTCTGTCTTTGCTGAATGCAAGCCTCTGTAATGTAATTTAATTCTGGTTGAGCCAGTGGTGCATAAAATCCCCCTTCTGCTGTATAAAAGAAAGATTACATTTATTCTGAGAAAATAAAGAAACACAAATTGCAAATGTATGCTAAATGTAATTGGTGATTGTGAACAGAAAAAAGAAAGAAAGAAAAGAAAGAAAAAACACTGTTCTCACCTCAGTGTAAAGGTGTAAATTTGTAGAATATTTTGTGGCCGGTTAAGGTGGCACTATGTAACAAAATAGCATACCAGATGTACGTATACCCTGGCAGATGTATGTATTTCCATAGATGTGCATGTTCACAAAGGACTGAGCCGTGTCAGATACAACAAGCTCTCCCACCTCGAAGATGAGGTGCAAAGGTAAAAAATAGAAGACATGTTAACCACATTAAGCACTTCTTTCCTCTCCGTTCCTCCAATGCTCTTATCACATTACTGTCTTGATAAAGGCTACCCGACCCCGGTAGGTAAAGGATTCATTTGTTTTACTGTATAATACTTTTACTGATCTTTGGGGGGTGCTAACAAGATGACGCTACCGCTAACAATATTCATTTAAATTCTAAAGACTGGCAGAGAAAACTCAATGTGGACAAAATATAAAATATATAAAATATTGAAAGGCTATAAGGTGAATCAGTGAATAATTACATCAAAACTCTGTGGTGTTGAACCAGTCATTCAGAGTTTGAGACCGTCAGTCTAACACTTCATATTTTGCCTTGCTAACTAAAGATTGTTGAGTGTGTTTGTATCTGCCTGTGTCTGTTGATATCACTGCACTATTGATGAAGTCTCACTATTTCTCGGTCAGGGGAATATTTGATAGCATTCTTGACTCGATTCAAGTCTGATATTGCTTGGTACCTATTTCAGTAGAAGAAGGAAAAAAAAACAATATTATATCAGTGAACTGCAAATAGACTTCCACCTGGTTTTGCGGAACTTGTCGAGGTATTGTACGTTTATTTAGAGGAAATTCAACTGCTTTCCTGAAGTGCCTCGGCCTTCATTCCAACTGTATCTTCTTTCCCTGAAAAGCTCTTCTATTGCAAGTTGTATTTTCTAGCTCTGTGTTCAATTATTTTCCCCACCGTTAGTTCATGTGTCATCTGGAATGCATCTGTTGAAGGGATAAGGTTGGTCCTTGAGACTTGTTGGTGGGAGACGGTGGGATGATGTCAAATGAATCCGCACAAAAGTGAGGAGAAATAAAGTGGCCCTGGCTGGCAACCCAAGACCCAGCCTAACATTGCTATACGTTGCCTGCCAACTCTTCTCAATTTTGGCCAGTGGTCCGACCCCACATCAAAACGAGGGGTCGCTGTATTTCCCTGATTGGCACGTGACGGCGTCTCCTCGTTTTGACGTGGGGTCTTACCAATGGCCAAAACTGAGAAGATGTGGCAGGCAACGTATAGCAATGTTAGACTCCATATTTATTCCTGCCATTGTGATAGCAAGTGTGGCACGCATGTGATAGCAAATGTGGCTGCCCTCGAGCCCGGAGAAAAACCCCAAAGGGATTTGGATGGCGAAAGAGATGATGGACAGCAAAGCTGGGGCCCCCTAAAAGGATTTTGTCGCGCACCTGTGGTTCCACCGAGGGTATTCTCATTCGGGTGCCAACTCTAAAGATGCTACAAGGGCGGAAGAAGAGGAAAGTTTTTGAGAGTGTAAGTAAACTGGAAAGTTGGTGGCTAGAGGTCAGGCTGTGAGATAATGTGTACACGCATAAAAGCTGTTTCAGTTAAGTGTTCCTGAAAGGGGTCATTTAAAGGTTAATTAATAAAGTAATGTGTGTTGTTTTGGTTGTGCTTGGAGCACGATGCCTAATAAACGGAGGAAATTCAACACCCGTTTCCTAGTCTCCGGCTGCCCGCTACATTTTATAACTCAAACAACTCAGAAAAGTATCTACAAGCAAGCATAATGCTGTTCCAAAAATCAGTTGTCTTGAGATTCATGTAAACATCAAATATGCATCTGCTGCATTCGGGATCCCGTCTTCAACAGGTACAGCTTATATTGGAATGAATCCTGCATGGCCTGACACAGCTAAAGGGACAACAGTTGCACAGTGTTGTCAAGACCATTGTGCATTGGATGGGTAAGTCAACTGACGACTTTTGCTGCTTTCGTTGTGGTCGGCATCATTTAAAAGTCAGCTGATAAGGTCAAGTCATTAAAATTATATGTAACATTAGCTGATGAGGATCCATGCTGAACAATGGTTTTGTCTTGCCAGTGTCTGAGCCTTTTTTCACGAGCGGTGAATCTATCTCCCTGGGTTTTATAAATCATGGCAAAGGGCAGCTTGATCCATCAGCATCGGAACCAGCGGCTGTCAGCTTTCATAACGTCTGGGAGTTTGAAGCACTAAATATACAGGTAGCCAATCAGCCTGTAGTCAGAAATGAGCAATGGTTTACAATTTTTTTTTTTAACTATGATGCCTGACAACCGTTCAAACCGGAGATTCGGATGAGCAAGGGTCACAGTGTTTCGCTCCCATCTTGCAATCTGCACTTGATCAAAACTGACTTTTTTTGTTTGTCGGTATCTGATTTGTTTCTCTGTTAAAATACCACGCTGAGGAAAACAATGTTTGACATCCTGGTCTTATGACTATGTGCACGAAAAGGTTGATTTGTTTGCATCTGTCGATTGTGTTTTTTTGGGAATGATTGATGTGATGATTATTATGAGTTCATCACAAATGAGCGTCTCCTGTCAACCTGCAGGCTTGCAGTGCTGTCGAGAGGGAAGTGCCTGTCCTCCAATCAGGGCTGAAGCCTTACTAGGATCAAAGACTACTATGCTTGGTAGAGACTATTCGGGCACGTTCCCCGGATCCCTGTGATTCCAGGTTTTGTGGAAATGAGCCTAGATGATTAGTAAAATTGACAATTCCGAATTAAGGTGAAATAGACCAAAAATGATTGGCCATTCCAAACTTATAAAAAATGTATTAGACATTCTCATTCAAAGAAAAAACTAATATCTGCATTGGAGATGGACAGCTGGAGTGGAATGTAGTATGACTCACTGGAGTTTGTGCAACCCCAGAAAATAAGAATCTAGTTTAAATGCTTTAGTGAATCGCTTTGGTGCCCGAGAGCATGCCCTGCAGGGAGTTGGCATGGCTAATATCGAAATATTTCTCGGGTTATTTTTGTGATGCAGAATAGAAACCATTCACGGTTTGAGAAATCAACTAATGTCTGTTGAGTCATGACAGAGAGCTAGTATTTAAAAAGAGAGGCTGCAGGACCTATATGCCAGCCTCCACAGCTCCTCTGCGAGAGTCCAATAAAAAGTAGCATGGATGATGATTATTGAAAAAGTTATTGATGTGTTTGGTTCCCTTGGCAAATATTTACTACAATAATTACTAGCACGTACCTTTAACAAGCGGTCGCTTACTTAATGTTGATTTAATACAGCGTACTGGAAAGTTCCGAATGTACAGTGGTTAAAAGCAACATTTGACAGACAACGCCGCTATAGATTTCTAGTTAAAGGTTGTATTATTCCTCTCTGGAAAAGCCCCATTCCAAGGAAAGCAGCAAAGAGTGCCGTGTGATGGTAAGCAGGTGAGCCTGAAGCGTATGGTATCTGATTAGTTTGTTTATGAGCAAGATCAGTGACAAGAGCCAGAAAAACGTAATTGTGTGAAAGCACCTGAGCGAAACCCTGTTAAAACATCCCAATGCTTTTCGTGGAGATGGAAATAGTTAAAAATGGCCTAGCCTCCCTAGTAGGAAAGGCCGCCTCTAGGAAATTTTTTAGTGGTGGAAAACAGAGTGGACTTTTTTCTCAGATTGAGAGGGAAATACATAGCATTCATTAAGAAATAAATAAACTCCTATTAGAAGATAGCAGTTCCAGCAAGCTGCCCTGCTTCAACAACAGGCAGGATAGATAGAAGAGTATCCTTAATTGCAGCCGGGGATACAAACGCTTGTTAATTTGCCTCTTTCTTTCCCGATTCAAACTACAATAATAATTGTTTTTCAGTAACCTTAACAAGATGAATGATGAGGTCAAGCAAGCATATTTCGCTGGAGGTGTTGGCATGCGGTTGTTTTTATCATTTCTCACACGTCAATGTGTCAGAAAATTTTCAAGGTTATTGGCATTGTCAAGCTGTTTTCTTACGCTGGTCCAACTCCAGCTTGATATGGACAATGTTTTGTCTGTAATTGAGCTAAACTGAGCTGTTTTGCCATTTCAGGGTCTGGGTGAAAATAAGACCTGTGCACTTTTTTATCTACTATGCATCCTTTTGTCTTTCATAAGTCAGTTGATTGTCTTTCTGTGTTGCCTTGTTCATAAAACAGAAAGAGGCCAGCGGCGGTGGATGGGGAGGGGCAAGGACAGGAAGTTGAACAGATGTCAGCAGTATAAATAAGACTGTGTAAATGTCGAGCTTCACACTTGACTGAAGTGTCTAATCCCGAACGGTAGTTTTTTAATTTTTTTTTACCTGCCAGTCACGGAAGGTTTATTGCATAAATGGACCGTTTGAACAGGTGGGTCCTTGTAGAACCTTGTAGCTCAGTACTTTTGAGGAAGAAGCTCAAAGTCCCTAGAGAGAAATTCATGAGCCAGAGTGGATAAGGAAAAAAAGGAGAAACAGGGCGTTGGCGGAGCCAGGCTCATCGGGGAGACTTCTGGGGCCGGAGGCTAGTTCAAGGCAACCAGGCGGTGGCACGTGTGGGAGACGGCAAGATGAAACAGGAAAAAAGAAACAATATTTCATTGTAGAAATGACAGGACCTGTTTGCTTGCTTTGGCTGGAAGTGTGATCAGAACCTGCGCTTTGAGGCCCTGAGGGGGCTGAACCGGCCTTCTGTTGAATGAACCAGAATGAGTCTGCTCAAACATTGGCATAGAGGAGTAGGCCTCGCACATATCCCTCAGCGGGGAAACTATTTAACTCTCAGTGTCCACAAATGAGCCCATGGCTTCTGGCGCGAGGAAAGTCAACGTGTGCTTAATCCAAACTCCTAACTTCCCCCCACCTGTACACCTTTTTCATCCGACGGCTGTAAAACCACTTTACAACTCATTGCATTCCCTGTTACACCCAGAGTTGCCTCAGAGGAATCACATTCCCACTGCGATGTACAGCGTTGTTGCTGTTCCTTCTCCAGCCCGAAACCTCTCCGCTCTTTGTGATTAATATCAATTTAATTTCACATGCACTGTGTATCTTCAGAAGCGGATTTCTGTAGACCGCTCATTCTCCGGTGCAATCAGAACGCAACGCTCATTATGCAATTTATGATAATAAAATGCCACAGGAGAACAAAGCTTTTTGAACTTTATTCCAGACACAATACATCAGCGTTCATTCCTGCCACACTGCTTAATAAGGCCCCAATATGGATTATTGAAAACTAATACTCTCTTTCAAGCATGACACATATACTTTTTGACCTAATGTGTGCAACGCTAGATCCATCCTCCTTTTCCCAGCAAAGGGGGAAAAAAATAAAATAAAACTGAAAATCTGAAATGAAATCAAACCGTGTACTTCCCTGTGATCCATGAACATAAGCTAGTGATTTGTTTAATTTGCGAAAGGACTGCGTGGGAGGCAATGATGTGACGGGGGTAGACTTCAGACGGGCAAGCAGGCAGCCCCACAGGCCAAGGTTTCAGCATGAACAATTAGCCTTTATTTCCAATCCTTTACCCCCCCCTTTTTTCCCTTTTGCTAAACGAATCGGAAATGTTCCACTGGTTTTGTTAATATATCAATGTCTCCGCTTATGGATGTGATCAATTGCAATTAAGCTTCTTTGCGTGACTCACGCCGGTGATCTTTATTACACCTCTGCTTCCAATAAAGACGTAATATCTCTGCAATATTTTATGGGTCATTTTCTAAAACATGCGACCCAGCACCGTTTACATCCCACTTTAGCCTGTGTGGTGTCTAATAAAACACAAGGCTGTTAATTTTCATAGGCAAAAAAAACACAAACACAATGCCATTGCCATTGGCACTGTGTTAGTTAAGGAACTTATGGGTGTCACCTTTTAAGATTTCAACATTTGATATTTTTTGCCATTAATCTTCCATGACAAACAGAAACCATGGATAATCCCAGTTGCAGCAATTGAGTTTAACAGAAGTAAAAGCAAAGATTGAAGGGGGGGTTGTAAAATCTGTATCAAACGTTTAGCTAAACGCTATTGTGTAAGTACTGAAATTGCAGCTCTGTTGGACTTAAAATGGGCCGCAGTTACCCCACATCAAAGGCCACTCCCATCTTTGATGTGAAAATGGTCTTTCCCAGAAGATGAGATATGCATATATTTATCACCGACATTTGCTTCCACGCCAATATCAGAGCCTGTCCAAGGATTATAAACACAGAGCAATATAAAAGACAAGGCCCGCCACCTCCACAAACGGATCTGTGGCTTGGCCCAGGGCTGGGTTAGCAGCAGAGGGACAAACCAGCAACATCCTGGCCGGCCTCATTTTTCCTTGTTAACAAATCTCTCTGAAGAACTTCCCAACGCACACCGCAAGTTTCTACATCAGTTTTATAGCTTTCAGCTGAGGGAGTTTATTTCAGATTCTTCTCCCATCCGGTCATTTCAATCCTGGCAGTGAGGGATTTCTCACTGTCTGAATTGTAACAGACTGAGATGGATTGAAGCTCTTTGGGATTCCCCCTCCCCAATGCCCACAGATAAAAATCAGAAGCAAGTATAAGATTGAATTCTTGACATGAGATGCGACAGGACTGACAATATGAAGAGTGAGGGCTCTTAGGAAAAGTGATACATGAATAACAAAATTGATTTTGTTTAATTTTTTAATCCCAGGTTCTCAGAGGCCACTGCAAGATGTCTTCTAAGAGCTCTGAAAAGCTTGGTTTTAGCTGGATACCCATCTATACTGAGTTACATGAGCTTCAGAATATAAACCAAACTGAATCGTAGTCTTCGTCTCCACCATTTATCTCAACCTTGCTCTTTGCTAATTCAGCACATTTATTTGGATGAATTTATGTCCTTTAAATACCAAATGTATGTGTGAGGGAACAATTTCAGTTTCAGTGGTGTAGGCCCTTGTTGATAGACAATGTATTAGCACTATTTATTGAAACCTTCCTTATGGCAACCATACATTTATTCATTCAAAGCTTTTCAGCGACCCCAGAAATATTCTGATAGTATCGATTTTTAGTCCCACTGTGACATTGAACTGCCAGGTGATACCGTAAAGCTGATATTGCCAAGACCATAGTGGAGTTCTTATAAATCCAAAACTGGGAATTCTCTCCAGTCAATATCTAAGTTTCCTGCGATTTTTAATGAGGGCTTGTGTCTTCGATGACCTGTGATAGCATGGAAACTACCAGGTTGTACAGAGCTCAAGCCCTCTGGATTCTGTTAGCCAAGGGTACGGGCGTATTGGCTAGTTTTGTCCAATGAATGTTTAATATTTTTTCGCTTTTTGTATGATAGTAATCTACCTAGTAATCCAAACTGCAGGATTACTAGAACTTTTACATTGGGTGAGTTTAATGTGCATATTGGTGTGGATCTAGACCCCTTTGATAGAACTTTCAGGTCACTGACAGATTCACCTGAATTTTCCCAACATGTGTTTTAAACGTTAAAAAGCAAATTATTACACATCTTTCTGATCATTCGCCCATGCTCTTTGACATATCACTACCTATTTACTATATATATATATAGTATTTTGTTCGACCTTAGAATTGAGAAACCACTGATTTATTTCTGGAAGCGTTGCCTACTCAAGCACCCATCCTAGCAGAATCAATGGATACGCGGGTGGATTAATATAAAATTATGATTAATATGAGACACCATGGCCCCTATTAAAAACAAAATATAATCAACAAAACTTTAATGTGAATGCAGAAAACCCGAACGTGGATAAACACCAAACTTCAAGTCTTTTATCTCGCTTGGAAAGTAATATCCGGAAATGCTGTCTAGGCACAAACAAAGATAACCCCCACATTCTCTTCAAAACAATTGCAAATTTAACTATTTAAGAATAAGAGAACTCTCAGGGTGCACTACCATTAGCTACCAGCGATGATTTTAAGAACCATTTAAATGACTGCTTAAACAGGCAGCTCAACAATAAAGACACTGTCATAAGTCTGGGCCCTGCTATGCCAGACCATACTTGTTTATTTTAATCAATTAATCATATCTAATTGACCTAATTAATAGGACTAAAACCACCACTAGTGATTTGGACCCCATTCAGAAGGCATTTTTTTCTAAAATAAAAAACACTGTAAAACTGCTCGCTCTGGCAAGTCTTCCAGGGTGGCTTAGGCCTGTTATAAATCTCCACTTTTTATCCAGATACGTCTTAGAGAGGAATCTAACTAAGTACCCAACTAAATGATAGCAGCCTAAAACATATGAGAAGTTTTAGCCTAAGACACAGTATTAAAACTGCTCTGGTAGGACTGGTGAAGGGTGTCCTTTTGTCTTCAGGCACAGGCTTACCTTCAATCATTTTTCTCTCAGATCCAAGTGCTGCTTTTTACACCATTGACAATGCTATCCTGATTGATCATCTCAATAATCTTGTGGGACAGTCAGGCACTGTGTTGTCCAGGTATCACATCTCGAGGCCAGGCAACAGTATGTTAAACTTGGGGATGACATCTCTTTACTTACTGAAGTGCTACGTGCAGTGTTCCACACGGTTCTGTTTTTAGGCCTATTTTATTCTCATTATATATGCTTGGGCGACATTGCTTGTAGACACTGCGCTACTGTCACTGCTTTGCTGATGGTACCCAGCCATGTCGGTCTCTGAAACCAGGTGGAATCTCTTATATAAGAAGTCTGTTGAGCTGTCTTGCTGAATTCAAGCTATAGATGTTGAGTAACCTCTGTCAAACTAAAAGATAAAATAGAGATAATCATCCTGGGATCAAAAGATCCAGAAAAAAACACAGATCTCTCTTTTGGGTGTAATTATCAACTCTGACCTCTTCTTTGAGCCACATATTCTTTAAAGGATCTAATTGTGTCATTGTAGTTAAGTGTCTATTAACTACAATGACACAATTGAAGAAACATTGCCAAGGTGAGGCATATTCTTTTATAATGAATCCAGGATCGATTATTACATATTATTACATAAAGAAAACCTACCGTAAGCAACAGACAATTTTATACATGCTTTCCCAGTGTTTTTTTTTCTTTTTTAAATATGGAAATTGCATGTGAAATTACAATTAAATTCACATCTCCGGCGTTTGACTTTGTGCTTATGAATTTACTGAATTAAATCAGCATGTGTCAAATTGGATTTTGAAGAAGGTTAAAAGTTTCTTTGTCAAAGGTTATTTTCTTAAGAATGTGTTGATTGCATGCTACTTTAGCACACATACCAAATTATATCATAATTCCATCCATTCCTTTTTTAAATCATTTTGTCCTGGTGAGGGTTGTGGTGATTGTTTTAATGTAAATGAATCATTGTAATGCACCATTACATTAAAATTACACCTAACCATCTAAGCATTGGACCTTTAACTTATGTTTGCCATTTTGTTTCTCAACAATACGAAGGTCTATGAATCATTAATTTTGTTGCAGCAGCTTTGCTGAAAAAGCTTGTGGAAGGGCTTACGAGTGTCATTTTTTCCCCCCCAAGCACAACGTTGACCTCGCTGCCTCTCATCAACGGTTGGCTCCTTCTGGTAGCTCCCTGGTCTCCTCCCGGGTGGCTAAATCGCTGGGTGACACCGCTATTCTGTCCGATGACATAACTTTTCCTCTGGCCCTCTAATCTAGGGTCTCTTGGGAGGGCCCTGTCTTTTTTCCGCCCTTAAGAAACGATTTAGAAAATAAATGAATCCATTCATAGTGGCTCATCTTGGTTTCCTGAATGGTTAAATTATAGAGAAAATTGAATATGGAATCCAAAGTAAAAAACATAAATCCTTTCAAGAGCACGCAGAAGAATATATTAATGGCGAGTTTGGGTGCAGAGTCTATCACTAGCTGAATTTGGACTGGTCTGTCATGCTCCGCCTTCTTAGCTCGTTTGCCAACCCAATGGCTCCTGTCAGTTAAATTCTTAAATTTTTTGGTTTTGCTTTGCCGATGTTGTTTGTGTTTTGGAGTTGACGACAGTAACTAAGAATTACTCCTGGGAGAGAAACAAAGAGAGTTCAGGCGCAGCATGTGAGCTGAGAAAAAAGGAAGAGTGGACTCCAGGAAATTACATATGTGTCTTTATGCTAAACAGGTCCGCCATTGTGAGCGGGACATTCTTTTCTTCTTTATTTTAGATATGGTCTGCACACATTGGCTGAGTGGCTACCACTAATGAGGTTTCATTGAAAACAAGCACACTGTAACAGACGGGGATCCTGATGTTAGCGGTAGTGCGCACAGAGGAAATACAGGGGAAATACACCAGTGCTCCAAACGGGGCACTTCACCGCAGTCTATTCAATATTCTGAGAATTTAAGCCTTAGAGGGATGAGCGTAGAAACCATAATTGTGGACTATGACATGAATGTCTCCAATTCAAAAGCGGGCCTATGGGGTGAAAACATAAATCGCGAAGGAAGCATGGAGGGGAGTGTGAGGATATATACAGGACTGTGGTGTGGTCCAGGCTCCGTTAATTAACATTCCTGCCGCCGAGTGCTAACCAAGACCACGCGTACTCCCACTGTTCCCTTTTCCCAGCTGAAAGCTATAAATCTGGGTGAAATATCTGCCTCATGGACGCCGTTCGACGGGTTAAGCTACAGCTTTGCTGGGGAAAGGAATGCAGTCCAATGAGAGGGAACCCAGGGTGTGTTGGCCTTTGCTGATAAACGCTGCAGCTCTGGCCCGAGATCAGCCGGATCATCGGTCACAATCTAGATCGTTTACGTTACCTGCGGTCTGTGCTGCATGTTTCTCAGGAAATGGGAATTTCCATGTTGGTAGAACAGTACAATTAGCTGCAAATTTGGCGTAATGCATTCACAACAGTGTGGATCAACTATTCGGTTTGAATTGACTATAGATGTCATTTTTGCCATTTACCATTTTTAAATCACACGACTCGCGATCTTTATCACAACTCGCGAAGTTGGACGTGACTTCACTCCTTGCTTTCCTGCATTCCGCACACTGTTCCTTGTCCATTGTCCATGTCATCTCCGTACATACAGAAGCCTTTGAAGAAACCGAGGTGTGAGAGGAGTTGATTGTATTGTTCTCTCTGAAAAACTTTTATTTGGACCAGCTAAAAACACGGGAAAAAATAAAACAAAACATGCCGAAACGATAAATTAAAACAAAATTTATAAAAACACCAACTCTCGCCCGTGTTTTATTTTTATTTTTATTTTATGACTGCAGCCTGCTCTCTCCTGTACACCCGGCAACTTTTTAGAGAAAATACACACCTTTAATAGGACATCAATGATTCAGTTATCTCCCAGGGATCAGACCTGGGGTGCCTGATAGACGGGCACATGCTACACTCTTAAAACCAATTATATTTGCAATGTAAACTGGCTTTAATGAGGTTAAAGCCAACTCATATTGACACAACCCGTCCAAGCGGTAAACATGATCGAGTGCTCTAAACTTTTGTTCTAGTGTCAATTCTATTCTATCTGCCATTTAACAAAACCAAGTTCTAAAGTAAAAGCATTTAGTTTTAATTTAATAATTGGGTTGTAGGATCAAATGTTTTGTGCTCTCTCCCATTTACCCTCAAAGCAAACCGGTCCCTCTAGGAGAGCGTACATCTGGGGTGAATCACAGCATAAACATATTAAAATGACATCATCCCTCAGAGTCAAGGGTTAACTCCTCCACGAGGGCCATGAAAACTCATCATTCTACACAGTATGGCTGTCGCTGCACCCCAGGTGCTTGGTGATAGAAACTGATGGGCAGAAATTGAAATCTGCCGTTGCTTTCCTGACGAAGAGATGTTGGATGCTGGGAATGCCTCCGCACTGGCAGTAATTTAACAGCATCCTTATCTCCACGTCCAGAGCTCCACATTACTATTTGTCAAGCCAGGAGCCATCAATGTCCTTGCATGGGTCTGGAGCCTTGCAGGCCCCTACTCGCTCTGCCTCTCACTCAGAAACGCAGCATCCCAGGCATCGATCCCACCACGACGTGCCTGCTGCCGGTGCTCAGGAAAGGGGGCTGAGCAGCGTCCGCACTGGCGTCCACTCGGGCAGCTGCTGTGTCAGCCTTCGGGTGAGCCTCACGTGAACAGACGAGAGCGCCCCCACGTCAGCAAGCAGTGCAGCTGGTCGCTCAGCTTCGGTTTGCAACGCTGGATAAGCGTGACAAAGAAGGGAAGGATTCAAGGTCCCAGAGAGTTTTGTCTTACTTCATCACAACCTTGAGATTAAAGGCGAAAGGTGAACAAAGGTGTTGTTGTTACAGATTAACTTAATTTTATTAAGACATGAATTAAAGTAAAGTAGACATTAATCCATGAACACAAATCCTTAAAGATATTACTCATTTATTTAAATTGTCGGGAATTTCTTAATACAGCAATCAGGCATGGAAACAGTGCAATTCACAGAGTTTATGATGGTCACAGGCGAAAGCACGTACCCGGAGACAGTGCAGTCCACAGAGTTTGTGATGTGCACAGGCGAAAATATGTGCCCTGAGACCTTTTATGTACCATCTCAGTAGGATTTACATGACCTTTGTACATACAAATATTGCTCAAACCCATGAAGCAGTGTGAAGTGAAGGCTTGGGTGAGCTTGCAGGGCGCGGCCATGGGAACCGACAGGGCATAACCTAAACAACCCCGTCTCCCACAGAATGTGCTGACTGTCAAGGCCTCACTGTGGAAACCCACGGCGCATCTGCTGTACCACTCGTCTCTTCACTATTTTTTCCCAATTTTCCCCAATTATCCCAAGAATGTGCTTTATGCATTTAGCCATTGATTTAATAATAACATTACATTAATATGAATATTAATAATACAGTTAAATAATAACTTTCAAACCTAATTTTCTTTAGTTTGATCGGGTTTAATTCAAGGGATTTTGACTCTTCTTCTTCTTCATGCACTCCGAGCAGTGCAGTTCCATTGATAATAGGTCAACACGAAGAGTCCCCGTGCCTGAATACGTCTTTGCTCCACTTTACAGCACCTCAAAAGATAATTATTCTGATTTATTTGGTATTATTTTACATGAATAAAAGTCTGTGGCAAAGCAATAAGACATATAAAACATAAAAGAAATAATAATCTTTTCTCTTTATTCAAGCAGGAAACTATAGGCCCCTCTCATGCCTCGGTTTATTTTCTCTGGCCAATTAACCTGTCAGATGAAAAAGAATAACAGAAGAGCCTGCGGGTGTGAAGGGCAGGACTGTTGGAATCCAAATAGCCCAAATAATGAGGTGTAATTAAGATTAACATTTTTTTGTAGCTCTAAGTCTGCTGTCTTGTGAATCTTAAATTACATCATCAACTATCAGTGTGGTTGTGGTTGCATTAAGCGGGTTACCTGTTTCTAGCACACTTTCAAATTGTGTGCAGCAAACAAAACCAAAAGGTGTATTTCCACTCTCCAATATCATCAGATTATACTCCACCCTGAAACCTTTAATCGACGTGGATGCTGATGTACTTTCTCACAACGACTTAATAACTGTATCATAAGATTGCTAAGCTTTGTTAAATAGGAAGAATATGCACGCACATTACTGCATCCCATTCCATATAGTTGAGAAATGTTTCCTTTGAACCTGATTTTGATAATGTGGACACAGACAGGTCTGAGCACCAGGTTGAATTTCACCCACGGTCCTCAGCCTGCTGTCGCTCCTAATGGGATCCACGTGAAGGAACATCTGTTTCTGGTTTTCAGACTGAGGAGGCTAGGAGCGGCAACGTGGGGGATAGAGGGCAAAAGATCCCATGTCTGACAAATTGGGAATTTCTTCACAGCCCTTCACGACATCATAATCGCTCTAGACATCTACATTGGCATCGTTCAAGTGTTTTCCAATTGTTAGGCAGGATTAGAACAAATATGCACTGCTTAGTTTTCCCACCCTTTAGGTTCTGAGGTTTCTTTTTATAACCTAAAATGTTTCCGAGACTAGGGTTGTGCTGATAGATTCACATGATGCACCATAATCCTGTAGGATAACGTTAGATAATGAGTATGTGATGAATTCCTCTGATTGGACAAAAACAGCCTTACTGACAAAATTTTAACCATGCCTGGAAGGAAGAACTCCCTTGCCATGTACATGTATTAGAAATATTCAATGCCACTGAAGTGAAAGGAGAGCTCTTTCTAGCTCTGATTGGACAATAACAGAACCCATTATATACTTTGTACAGAGCCTGGCCATTCCACAGGAGCTTTTGATAACCAATTGCAACACTTGTGAAAGCATTTTATGAACACATAGTGTTTAAAGCAGCTTAACCCAATGTTTTGGTAGTAGATTCAAAAAAAAAAAATCTGTTAAATTACAGTTGTATTTTGCTTGTTTTGCTGATCTAACTGGTATCCAACTAGTGTAGTAGTCAGCATAGCTTTCGGAAATGGTCAAGAATAGGAATTCATAACATACGTAATGTTGACAGAGCTATTAAAACGCATGGGAAACTGGAAAGAGCACGTCAATGCAAATGTCGATTAAGTCTACTAGGCAGAACGGGCATTGAGCATGTAATGGGCAAAGTCTCTTGTCCGCCAATCGCAATGCAAGAGGAAAAGATGAGGAAAAATGATTTTATTCTAAAGCGTTTGATCGATGAAACCTCCTTGCTTGTGGCGACAAGAATTGGCATTCGGAAGACAATTCTGACAATAAGTGAAACTGAAGAAAAGCCAGAAGTGTGTTTGTTATATTTGTCAATCTACAATAAATATTTCTATATATAATATTGTCTGCTCTGGCAGCAGTCAACTGCCATTAAGAGAATAGTGCTTGGGCATTCAGTTCAGGAGCGATATGAAACACAGCATCAGGAGAAAAGTAGCCGAATATCCAGAGCAGGACATGTGCAGATAGGGGGTGATACTGCTATCGAACTGTAAACATCTTGTCATTTTCTCAGATTGCGATGGTGAAGGAGTATTTCGTGTTGAATTCTGTGTCATTGTAGCTCCGTGTTGACCCTGCCCTTGCCATGGATCAGCCCCATAAATAATATTATCTGAGTAACGGTGATGATACAAACCATAAACATGGTTACCAAATGTATATGACTAAAATGATACCATGCAGTGTGTCGTATTGATAATCCTTTTACGGTGTAGCATGTGTAACAACTTATCAGCCTTAATCCCAAACTTCCATATAAATAGAAAACTTTTTATTCTGTATTTTCGTCCAGTGACAAAAATATTTGGTTCTTCCTGTGATTTCTAACAGCGGACAGTCTGCCACATCATTTAGTTGAATGAAGGTCTTAAGGTTATGGTTAGGATTCTGGTGTGTATAGGTGTGGCTAATATTTGCTTTGATTTGGTTCGGTCCACAGACTTAATACCATATGCCAGCACCATAAAACAAGATAATCTTACACGTATTTCAATGTAGACATCTATCTTCAATGCTACCAAGCTTCAAACATCAATAAAATTGCTTGCTGCTTTCTAAATTGAAAATAATACTTGAAAGGCCCTAGGCAGTAGTAATCGCAATCAAAGGCTTGTAATGCTCTTAAGAATAAAGATATCTTGTGGATGGTTCGGCAAAAAAACTTTTTGTTTTCTTTTTACTGTGCCCAGAATGGCAACAAGCCATCTGACAGAATGCCTAAATTGGATATGAGCTACATTAAAACCCTCGACAAATTTTACATCAGCCGTCCCCCTTTCCTGGGCTTAGATCTCTATCACAAGTACTGATAGTGCCGCCAAACTGCATGTACTGGAGAGCGTGTCCATGGCAACGATCCTTCAACGGTCCAAAGGCTAACATCTGTCAACCACCAATGCAAAATACAAGCTACAAGCTTTTAAATATCAGTGTGTAGAATATATGCTATGTATGTCAACTGATCATGAAAAAAATTAATGATAATGAACATTTATCGTCTAAGTCATCATTGCAGAAATTGTTACCGTACCCAAAGCCACAGTGCGTGTGGAATCACTATCGCAGACAAACAATTAAGCAATTATCTTCACCACTGATACTGTCAGAGTCTGTTTAGGTCCCCTTATTAATGCTATCTGTCAATCGGTTCCACATCTTTTAAAATGTTTTTATTATACTTGTACATGAGTGGTATCTCTGATGTTCCCCTCGCAGGGCAGCCTTGCTAGTACGTCCATAAAAGGAAACACAGACTGCAAAAGAGACAGCGACTACATAGTTTCAAACGGGTTTAGGGTATTAGCAAGCTGGTTATAGATCAACTTATGCAACACATCAAAATTAACTAGCTGTCATATTTTTATATCTATTTAATTTGAACAGATTATTATCACATTTTAGATTATGTTCTGATTGTAATTTGATGTGGCACATATGAGACCAGTTATTCATTTCAATAAAGGAATGTAGATTTCATTTGAATTTACTGTGCAAAAACACACTGGTAGAACAACTCAGTTTCCATACTGAACACCGGCACTTGCGTGCCTCCTCCAATCACCACTCACTAGTCCAAATTAGGTATAGCTGTTTTTCCAACACACTGCCAAGTTTAGGTTCTGGAGTAAGAAAAATGGATATCACCAGTTCTAGCAGCTGTTTCAGTCCGGAGTTCAGTCCGGAGAGATATTATTGTTCCCCCAAATTGTGTTTAGTTTTGCCAGAGGAGCTGCTCTTCGAGCAGATAGAATTTCTGCTTTTGGTCACTCTAACGATCCCATCAGTTTCTCCTGTATTTATTTGATTTTATTTGCACCAATTTACAGGCCATACTTTGCCATACCCCCTTGCAATCCCCGGGGCTTCAGTCAGAACAGTCACCAATAGTACGGAGATCTCTGAGGTCGAAAGCAGTCTTCCTGGGCTCAACCAATGCTGTAAAACCACTCTAATAC
Source organism: Hiodon alosoides (assembly GCA_025775065.1). Taxonomy (NCBI): domain Eukaryota; kingdom Metazoa; phylum Chordata; class Actinopteri; order Hiodontiformes; family Hiodontidae; genus Hiodon; species Hiodon alosoides. The sequence goes on along the minus strand of JAOYSI010009124.1, from coordinate 24,155 downwards.
AGTGCCATATTTTTAAACACTGCTTAACGTGGCATATGGTTACTTGATAGTACACAAAATAAGATTGATGTTCTTCTTAGTGGCTTCTTGTATTTTGTGGTCTTGGTCATATTGGAGTTTCAGCATGCAGTGCATAGATTTTTCCTTAAATAAAGAACATATTTACTGTTTAAAGCTGTTTGTACGACAGTTTGACCAGAACTAGACCAGACTCCTGATCCTGCTAGTCACCATACGTTTGCTAGGAATGACTCCTCCGTTCCACCAAAAAAAAAAATTTATGCAACGATTTAGCCCTGGTACTTTGAGCTAACTTCACGTCTGAAGTTATAACAAATGTTATAACAACAATTGAGGGAACAAAAAACAGAAACAGTGACATGTTATTCAATTCTCCATGGCGTTTGCTATCCAGATAGGCTTTTGATTTTTGCATAGTTTACAGGTGTCTCTGCTGTTATTATATGCAAGTCAGGTGACAGACTTTTGATGATTTTCAGAAAAGTCAAATTACTTCCCTCGCCTGGGTATATTATGCCCGTACACTGTGTCACTGAATACATTCTGACTGCAACCGAAGTACCCATTGTACCGTGATAGATGGAAAAGCAAGAAAATTGTAATTCCCCTTTTGAGCCCCACGCAGGTGAGACGTAATGGAACCAGGGACATTCATTTGGGCTCTGTCAGAGGTCTTCAGTGTGCTGCAACGCTCGCCATTAAAGGGAACTAATTACTTTCAGTACTTAGGCGCCCCGTGAGCATTGAGGTCAACATTGCTCTGAAATTTCTATATTCGTTTTTAAGGTTATTAACATATTTTAAATTTTTACCATTACTGGTTTAAAGGAGTTTAGCTGTGCCTAGTGTCAGACGCCCACAAGATATTACATTATATTATTGCTGTAATATTGCTCTTTCTCTTAATCTTTGAATGTTTGTCAGTAAACAATAATGCTGGTCACAAGCTGGAGTGTGTATCGCAAACTTTCAGGAATTTATTATGTTTGTCTCTTTCCCTGCTTAGATAATGACCTTGGTGACCAGGAGTTGATAATTAAATTGATAATTAGCTCTGATTACATGGCAGGAAGGCTGGAAGGGGGCCTCTCCTGGCTCATTGAACGTCTCTAACCAGCTCCTCGGGAGTCTACAGGGTTGCCGTACCGTCATGAAGGTCATCCAATCGGCGCTGAACCTCTCGTGCGGCCCGAGAGGAAGAGAGAGAAGCGTGGCTTAAAGGTGACTAAGATTGGAGGAGCTCGGATGTACTTTCCTTTCGAGATGCACTGATTTGTTTGACGGGCAGAAAATTTAGAAAAAAGCTTCTTCAAGTGGCCTTTGGGTACAGTGAGCCAAATGAAGTAGGCCAAACTTGAGTTTACTTTTCTAAAAGCATGTATTTTAGTACCCTGTGTATGTTTTTCTCAGACTGAATCTCTTTTACATTGCATTACATTATCTTTAGCATAACAAAATAAAAAAAAATGCATCAGACCAGTGGCTGACTTCCCCTGAAACAATTTAAAAAATAAATTTAATGAAGGTCACATCCGCCGTAGCCTGCTGGGAATATCTGGGTAATTTCCAGCCTATTAAACATTGGTCTCTCCGTAGGTGCCCAGGTTTTGGAGTGGGAGACAGAGTGTGGCAATCGACAGAGCAAAAACAAAACCTCGACAGGAACCACAAGAGTGAGCAGGAGAGTTTATGACAGCCCATTTAGTTTCTGTCTGGTTGCGCTTTCTCTGCCCTCTCGCGGGACCTTTCTCATGTAGTGTTTTTAGTTTAGTTTGTTGTGTCTGGAGAGAACTCGTGAGGGGTACCCCTTGACGACTTTGGTTTTGTTTATTTTTCTTTGCGTTTGATTTTGATCTATTAGTAAACAATGGTCCCTGGGACTGGGACTGATCCTTTGAGACCTCATGATCAGTCACGAGCCGGACATGCGCCCATGTGACACGTGGTGCAAGCAAAAATATATAATTTTCACTTAATTTAGAATTCTAAACAGTTAACTTGATGAAGAATAGAATAAGACACAAGTAATTTATTAATTGATTAATTAAAATCATTATACCTGTAATTATTATTATAATAAATTCTAAATTACTGGATAATTATAAATTCAGCCGTAGAAAACTTGCACAGATTATTTGAGGGGGAAGAAGCCTTTTCCCCCGATAATGAATCCTATCTCCTCAATGCAACTTTGTACACAGCAGAACTGTGATAAAGAGCACTGCATTCTGGCAGAGTTTACAGTGACATGTAAAACAGACAAGCCTGTTGTTTCTGCACTACAGCTGTTGCACGGCTGATGGTGGGAGTAAATTACATAATAACCTCTCTCATCTTCCTGTTGTTAATCTATGTTTATGCTGGGCTGAGTATTGAACGTTCAGTCATTCAAATTAATTAAAACAAACAAGCATGTTCGTCTTTTTCCATTGCAACATTGCAGGATCTATCTTTACTTAGAAAGGTGAGGAAGAGTATAGTAACATTTGGGAGATACTAAAAAGACCTATCTTTCTGCAAACATCCCCCCTCACTGGCTTATAAAGTGCATCTCCATTTTTCACTCTGAAAATAATATGCTTTAACAGATCCCAGGGGTGTACGGGCTCTCCCTCAGAGAGACTGCACTCAAAATCGCCAGAGAAACCTATAATGGTCGTTCTTCATCTGCATCACAGAACTGCTGACCTGCGTTTGTAGACCAGAGCCCAAGACATTGCACTCTTTGCGGTACTCACGATAAGCAGATCTTTACATTTAAGAGAGAAAGTAACCCTTGATAACAAACTTTCCTAGCTGTCTTAATTCACTCGGGGTTTGTGTTTTCAATCAGTTTCTACCTGTGTGTATCATTGTGATATCATTCCATCGCTAGTCACTACTGAGGGGTTGGAGAAGAATGAGGTGACATTGTTGTATTCCCTTATATAAGAGTCTTTCATCTGTGGAGAGTTTTTGCTCATCACCTCGATTTAATTACCATAAAAATCAATCGGATGCAATTTAATCTTTGGACTAATTTAGCCTAATCAAAGACGTTTTGAGAAAAAATAAAAAGGTTCTAGCAGGTAATGGTAAGATCAGAGACAGAAACAACCATTTATCATTTCAGTATACTGAAATTTAAAATGAAGAAATCAGAAATGAAGGAAGATAAACATTCTTTCTGGTAAAAAATATCGGAAATGAATGGAGCTTATTTTTTTCTCCTAGTAATAAGCAACAAAACCACTTTTCAGTTCAGTAATAAATGGTAGAGGTCACGCCTTCTCTCACACACATACGCATCCAGTATTTCCCGGATTATTTACCATCCTGTTGTTCATAGCTGAGTATGAACACTTTCATTTAACACAGCTCAGGTATGTCAATTCAGCAGTGGCTGTGCGAATGTCTACGTCCATGTGGTGGGGCTTCTGCACACCAGACCAGGAAATGGATACATGTCTGCAGACACAAAGTGTTTTCTAATGGCTTAACGCCATGTTGCTTACCCACATGAGAAAAATGAACGAGGAAAAAATGGGGGTGAAAGCCAATCAATTACAATTACTCCACTAATGCTTAGGATGTTAGTTTCCTCAAATACAGAAAGCTATGGGGGAAAAAAGGGCTACGTGAATTATATAAATCTCTGCAGTTTTCCCATGAAAGCATCAAAAACTAATCCTTTAAACAAGCACATCCATTTAAATGTCTGAAAAGGGTAGAGGTGTTTTAATAACAGCGACTGGCTCTGTTCTCCAGCGGTGCATCATGGGACAGCAATATATTTGATGGGATTTTGTTACCGATCTCATAACCTTCCGCTGTGAGCAATGGGTCAAAAGGAGATTAAAACCTGGTGTTTGTCTCTGGCAGGATCGGTCCACCTTTCTGTCGCCTTCATTCTCATTGCAAATGAGAATGACTCTTGTGATGTTTTCTTTTGTCGGTCCGCCACATGCACAACCCTAATAATCGGTGGTTTCTTCACCAACCATCTGCTTAGCCCCATCTCCTGGTCGGGCTTGTGTGGGCAAGAGTTAGTCCGATTAACTTTCTGTGTCTGTCTGCTGACTGCGCCTCCGTTTAAGGTCCTTTAATAACACAAATCCCAGACACTGATCTGATTATCGAAGGTTCAGCTTATTTAAGATGGGAATTTATTAAGGAACAAAAGAATGTACGGCAACAAAAAGAACCGTGCCTACGGTTAAAGATAGATTTTTTTTCTCCCCACAATTCCTTTCTTCATTTTAAAAATTCTGAGCTGTATATTATGCGCAAACGTGGACGGAAAATGTAAATAAATACGTATGGTTCTGCACCCAGCGTTGATCTACACGAGCGTTTTCTGTTTATTGGTCTGGTACATTTGTTCATCCTGCCAGCCTGCTCCCACACTGACTACTTGTTGTTGTCCAGCAGGTGTTTAAAAGTGCACAAGGGGCACAATGCTCTCAGTCACACCTATTCCCATTTACATCCAAGCCTTAATATGAACCATTTTCCACCACAGGCCTGACACTTCTGATATCAACCTAAAACCACTTACCGTCATGAATCACATCATGGATAAAAAACGTGCGCATGTTTGTTCTCTGCATGCATCTAACGTTGTTCTAAAAGTTACCTTCTTAAATTTAATTTAAATTTAACTAAACATTCATTACCATGGAGCTTTTCTGAGAAAATTGAAATGTAATCACTGGGCTTAAAATAACTGCACAAAAGATGAAAATAAGAACAGGATTAATCAACTGTAAAACTCATTACCAATTGCAAACAGCATTCAACAACAGGAAACTATGTTTCATCAACGAGTTCAGCCTCGATTTCTGTTTCTGTCTCTTCAATACGAGCACGGAGCATGTCGTACTTTATGCGGGCTGGATTAATGAAGAAAGAAAAAAAAAACACGCGTTGAATTCTGAGGCAGCGCGAGAGAACCTGGAGCTCCTTAATCTGCAGTTCCTCGAAAAGCACATAATCAATCTCCCTGGAAGGCTGGCTGGTCTCGGAGGACGTGTGTGAACTGAGACGGATACGTGTTAATAAATCTGCTCGTTGTTCCTGTCTCGCGAGCAGACCACGCTATGACGGGTCATGGTCACCAGAGCAGACAGTTTCTCATCTGGCTTTTCCTCAGACCATCTCCACTTCCCAGCTCCATGCACATCAGAGTGGGACTCAGAGTGGGATATTTTTAATGCTAAAAGTTTAACCCAGTCACCTCCAACAGGCTCCTAAAGACATCTTCATGATCACAAGCTAAAAATAAAACAACTTTCATGACTTTAAACTAGCCCCCAAAGCCAAGTACAAGAATACATTAGCTACTGACTGGTGATTATTAGCTACTGACTGGTAATTACGTATAATTAATAACTAACCTGGATTTTTATTAATGCTGTACTGATCAAGACGTGACAACAGTAAGTTAAACAGCTAAACATGATCTGCCTCAATATGTACGGATTGTGGTCTTTATTAAGATTTGTCCAGGTAGATACAGCTTCTTTTTAACTTGGTCTTCTCAGATAACCCTGAAAGAGTACTCTGTATCTATCAGTTAGACAAAGAGCGAAAGTTTAGATGTGAACAACTATGTGTCACAGGTGGTACAGCACAGAGACCACAAAAGTTAACTTCCCCTCTGAAATATAGTAGCTCTGGTAAATACCATCTGGTGACCCTGAGGGAAATTGCTGAGAGGAACCAGTTCAAACAGTCACAGGTTCCTGTGGGGAAAGTATAGGTGCTTAGGGGTAAAATGTTAATTGTGATTTAATGTTCGCTTTTTGTTTCGTAATTGAACCCCAACTTGGTTTCGACCTCGGACTGCAAAATAACCTTAATTTATGATAAATGTTCTCTGATAGCTTTGTTTTAAAATGTTTTTATAAATGTTGTCTTCGTATACGTTTACGAGCATGTTACTGTTGTTAGCATTAATTAATAAAGAGCACATTAATAACATATATATAAAAAAATGTTCATCAGGATATTTTTGCACCTGTCTTCACAAGTTTTCTATGTGATTTAATTATTCTTAGAAAATGTAATATAATATAATAATATTAAAAAAATGTATCAGAAAAAGTGATACAACTGTGGAAATATTACGTCATAAATTATTTGAAACCAATATAGCATGTGTCATTTATCATGTACTTATGTGTGAATGCATGTTGCTTTGATGATTACTATAGTCCATTCTATTTTATTTAGTTGCTAATATAGATTTAGTTAGTTTGCTGTCTTATCCAGGGCATCTTACAAGCTTTAAAATGATTTGATTATATATTTAGGACGACAATGAGAGAGATTTAAAAACTTTTCAGTTAAAAAAAAAAAGTTTTTTCACCTCATAGGATTTTACTCACACAAACTTTGC
>JAOYSI010009124.1:0-17655 GCA_025775065.1 Hiodon alosoides | reverse complement strand
GAGAGAGATTTAAAAACTTTTCAGTTAAAAAAAAAAAGTTTTTTCACCTCATAGGATTTTACTCACACAAACTTTGCAACATAGTATGCAATATCACGTTGAATTTGAACCTTTATTCAATCTTCTCAAGCAAACTCCTAACATTCTGCTAGACCTGCATGTTACCATGGTGAATAACAATGCCAATCAACTTACGCACATCCAATAGCTCTTCATGGTGGAAAAAGTCAGTGGTTGATTTGATATTGCTGCACCAACTGAATGACAATTCATTAACTTTGCAGCAGTATATCAAAGTTAATTAGAAGTACAATAATAATGTAATTATAATTTGTTAGCTCTAAGCCTGGATGCAATAAAACAAAAGAAAAAAAGACGTAAAAAACATGGAACTGCTTTATTGTGAAGTGGTGTGTGTTCAGAGGTCAGGTTGGCTATGGAGAGAGTGGATCATTGGCCCAGGCACTGCGTGCTGAACCACAGAGCCAGGCTCTGAGAGTAGGAGCACCATATGGGTGGCAGTCCGTTTTACCTGTCCACAAGCAACGCTGAGTCGATGGCCATGCCCTGTGGAGCTTGGCCAACAAGGAATTACCCCCAGGGAGTGTGAAATCACGGACGGGTTTCCTGGTTATAGGAAAATGCCACACAGCTGAACGAAGGAACTGTGTCCTGAGTGAGTGACCGTTGCTGAGAAGAACAGCCCTTCACTTGCTCTGTATTTTATATAAATATTTATGTGATCTATTATTAAGTATTCGGAACCCCCCCCCCTCAAAAAAAAACAAAAAAACAAAAAAAACCTACTAGCTTCTACGTAACTTCTAGAAGATGCTTTTATCTCATTTAATGATAAATACACAGAAAGAAGACAGAAATTAATCGTTCTGTGGTAGATATTCCCTTAGGTGATTTTTTTTTGTTGTTTTTTTTTTAAATCAACAGGGTGATAATGGTGAAATGTGAAGTGAAAAAAAAAAGACTGAAAATCAGAAATTAGGTAACAGACAATTTATGATGCATGGGTATTAAAATATGGATGATGTTGGACTATATAGGATGGAGAAAGGAGGGGAAAAGTCGGCTTTGACCACAGCACCATTGGCTAAAAATGTTAAGTTGCTTCATTAGTTTCACAGTTTCTTCCACAGCTTTTCCTGATTAACGGATTTTTAAAAACATTTGGCCACTTAAAGTTAACACTTGAACTTCATGGCCAAAGTAAACTACATATACTAGGATGGCGTGACTGAATCAGGGCTCAAATGTTGAGAAAGGTTCTCAACAATGAAAGGGATAAATAAACGTTTTTTGAGAAACTTGAAAATGCTAGCAGAGCATCTACAATTTCTCAAAAGCGTTTTTTTTTTTTATATCTTTAATTGTTGAAAACCTTTCTGCCTTGGCTGTAGTCATTGAGGTGGTAATAACAATAATAATTGTATTACTTAAAAACTTCATGACTTAAATTTAATCTAATTCAAGAAGAGGAAACAAGAAAACCTTAAATGGAGGTTTAAGGTAATTAACGAATTAACGCCGACGAATGAAAAAAAAAGTTATTAAGAAGTAGATTAGGGAAATGTACCAGGAAATAGAAGACAATTCAGAAGAAAAATAAACCTGACTGGGATTGGCTGGATAAAATCTTTATTTATTAACCAATGTAATATCTACTTTGTATGTCAGTCAACATTAGATTCTCATCATGCGTCCCCTGGCTCAAATGGAACTAAGCATGCCTAGATTTTTGCTCCTCAGCTCTCCCACTCCAAGACCGCAGACACCGGACGGTGACTCCCTGGGTGACCACTGGCAGGTCCGGGTGGTTAGCGGTGTCCACCTTTTCCTCCCCACTGCATTTGTTTAAGACATGCAGTATACAGAGGGTAACCACAGACCACACGTGTTTAAAGCACTACCAAGTGTATGAGTGTGTACAGTGTGTGACTAGGGAGGAAAAGACACGGCCAGTTCTTCCCCACAACCCTTCCCTCCGAGCAGCCCGATTCCCCGGATTCCACAGGCCCCACCCGGCTGTCCAATAAAGGGAGGGAGAATGAGGGAAGAAAGAAAAGAACCAGAATGAAAAGGGTAACTGTGAAACAGAAGCCTGTGAGGGACGCGAGACCCCCCCCCAAAAAGTTCCTAAAAACCTCACTCCCCCGCTGTTCTGCAGCCCTTGACATTGTCGCAGGAGGGAACATTGCCCTGTGATGGGTGATATATTGCGCAAGAGGCATCCATTTGGGGTTCAGTCCAGGAATGCTCATTTTTACAGATTCTCACTGGACGCACCGGTTCAGAGGATTAAGGGAATCTCTACAGGACTCTCTCACTCATTAATCATGAACGTAATGCCGGAGACGAACATTCAGAAGGCTGAGTGACATCAAAGACCCGTCATCGTCCGCAAGAAAGGAAGAGCTGTCCTCAGAAAATTCCTTCCCGGCGTTGTTGAACCGAGAGAGTGCCAATGAGAGTGGATCCTCATCAATATGGATTATTTGCCAGACTCGTGGAGTCATTGTAGCCGACAATATTTCAAAAACAAAATACATCACAGGCCCTCCTGCTCATGAATATGCACGAGCATGGGCAGGAGTCGTAGAGCAGAGCCCAGGAGTTTTCAGCAGAGACAGGAAGTAATGAGAAACCTAGGATGTCACTAATATTTATGGGCCTCTGGGGAATAGCTAATATTGCAAATAAAATAATAATAAGCTAAATAAAAAAACATAATAAAAATATATCATAGGGACTTTCTTTTCCAGTCATGTAGTCATTAGTCTCAGCAAACAAAACTGTCTATTATGGTGATATAAAATTATGTTGTATATTACAACTGAGCATCCCCCCATCATATATGAACGTTTTTAATATTTTTAAACCCACAGGGAAAGATGCTGTTCAATAACAAGTAGATCCCTGATATTGCAAAAGTGTCAGCGAAAAACTGAAGACAAACCTAAACATTCCCATGAAAAATGTAGAATGAGAACAGATTCCAGAATCGGTGGTTGAACGACCCACAATCTTCTGACAAGTTCTATAGCAGTATCTATCTAAAAAAAAAAAACGTTTTAGAGAAGAAAAAAAATTCAGGGGCATTTATTTGGAGTTGGTCCCGCCTTTGCTGCTGTAACAGCCTCCACCCTCCTGGGAAGGCTTTCCATGAGACGTTGGAACACTGCCGTGGGGACTTCCATTCAGCCACAGTCATAAAGGCATAGTTTTTTGGACAACATTCTTTAATACACCAAGCGTCGGAGTGGAAAGGTGTTGTCTGACATCCAGTGCCATCGGCACCAGACTCGTATTTATTTATTTATTTATTTATTTGTGATTGGTGAGTGGGTCAAAGTGCAATCAAACTCATATCCTCATAAGTACTTTGCTTTCACTGAGTTCTGGCCAACTTAACTCCACAGAGAATAAAAGTGACAGCATGTAACAGAAAAGCCTCACAACGCGGCTTTTAACTCCAGAGGTAAAAAATGTTTTTTCTCCTACTGTTTATTTCATTTTTAACAACCGACATCAAGGCCGCTGTAACTCAGATCTGCTGCGGAATCTCAGAGAGAAAAATCTTGACCTTTTTAAAAAGAATTTACCAAAAAAATGTTTTAAATACGTTGGAGGAAAGTATTCAATAATGTTACAATCGGAAACAGCTACTTTTTCTTTAGCTTGCGAAGCTCCCCTGCTGTGGAGGGAAATGTTAATGGCCGGTTCGCACTAGCTCCTTTGCATCAGGAAAGCTCTTTCATGGAGCATTTTTTAAAGGTTATCCGTGAAAAGGGAAGGGAGCGCTTCGGAAGAAAAAGGAAAAACTCATGACTGATCCACAAAGACGTCCAGAGTGAGCTGTCTTTATACCGCCCAACAGAGCGGGGGGTATCGACGGCCAAGAGACGCCGGTCAAATCTGATTTCCGCGGCAGCTGCCTGATTGACCCGTACTGCGCCGTGGTGTCAGAACAGGAACTGAGGATGACTTCTGCCCCCACTTACTGCCATGTTTTGGTCCGTTCTGGTTTTTGGGGGAATGCGTGACGAAAGCGCGCCTCACTGCTGTGTTACTGGGGTTAGTGTTTCACTGAACTTCTCGTGAATTAGATGAAAAGGAAATGCTAACAATAAAGTCTGCACACTAACTTTACGCTCACATATAACAGATAAAGTGTTGTGTGTCGCGGTGCAGGGATATGGCAGGTGTGACTGGTTTCAAGGGCCACATTGTAAACAATGTGTAGGTGACAGTTGTGACTACTGTAGTTACACATGCAATACCAGATGAATTAATGAGGTAGAGATTATTCATAGACTAGTACAGTTGGAAGGTTTTGAGTGTAATGGGGGCTATAGTAATCTCTATAATGTCTTTAATACAAAGGAATACCCATCAGGAGTTTTTTTAAAAAAGTGCCCTGTTGTAACTTAAAGGTGATTACATTTTGACATTTTCACTTATCGTCTTCACAAGAGTGATTCACACCTTACAAAACATGGCCACAATCTGGGCCCATTGTCCTGCCCCGAACATCCAGCCTGGTGTTATTTAACTAGTCCACATTCTTGATGCCACTCAAATGCCTTTGACTGCCAAAGGGGAAAGCCCCTGTCTAGTGGAAGTCACAATGGAAAGGATAAGTATCAGACACATGCATTGAGTAGATAAACAAATGCAAAACAACTTGTATTTTGAGGCAACCAAATCTAAATTGGAAAAGAGTTCTGCACAGGAGGTTTCATTAATTTCATTGCTAATTTAAAACATGTTTGCGCTATGAAAGTTGTCTTAAAATCAACACAGTAATATATTAGTTTCTGTAGCAACACGAGAGATCTAACAGATTTTGAAAGAGGTTCAACAGATGGTGTCCATATTACACACACAGAAAGACCAAAACGATTTAATGAGGAACAGTGTCAAAAAACCATGGAGGACTACGCGAAACAAGGTGAAGCTTCATCAGCAAAGAGGAACCGTGGAAGAAAGTAATATGGTCTGATGTTTCCTCTTTCACGTTTTTTTCTGCGTCCGCATGGTTTTATGTTTGGAGAAAGCCAAAGTGCCACCCTCAAGCCCGGAAATTATAATAGAGGGGGTGGTGCGCCGTGTTGCTGGAACCCCACTGTCTGCAACACCAGCCTCCTGGTGGCCCAGTCTGAGGCTGGGGCCAGCTGAGTTAAACAAGAGCAACCAACAAGGAAACAGGGCATCCAATCAGCAGTCAGAATTCAGCATTCAGAAATCAACCCTCTTGCCCCGAATGTAGCAGCAACGTCTTCTGCCCTTTCGCAGAAGGCAGAGGTCGGCCAATGGGCACTCAGACCCCCGCTTCCCTATTTGCCAGGATGGGCCGGCTTTGTACCGTTGCAGAAAAGCAGTCCTGAACAACATCGAGAAAAACAACCAAACCCTGACCGCACCAATATCAAACAAAAAAATATATACAGAAGGAAAAAAACCCCGCTACGTTCGACCCTAAGGAAACCACCCAAAATAAAGAAATTGCTGTACCTCAAATGCTAGGTAGGTTTTGCCAAAACAACACTGTGCCTAGTTCATGCAGTCTTTTTAAGCAGCCCGAAATGAACTAATCCATTTGTCCGGTGTGTTTGCATCAGGTCAGAGGTTTGACTGTAGACAAGCACTTGGCATCTGAGGAAATACACCTACTTTTATATATTTTAGCTACTGTCATGCCGCCTATGACATATCACTGTGGTTTACACTGTGGTTCCGGGTTCCACAGGATACCGCTGACTGCTGAGTTCATTCTGTTTTGTCTATGCCATTCTGATGCTTTAGCTAGTGATAAAGCGTAGTTAAAATTGAGCCCTTCCTGTGTTGTCCCTTTCAAATTAAGTTATCCTAGTGTTGAAGTTACTTGTGTTTTTTATTTTGTTTGGTTTTGTGATGCCGACAGATAGCTGGCTAACCCAAGGTCACCTTTCCCATTAAATTTAGCCCGTACCATATCTTTTTACAGCAATAATTACTAAGTTTTTCTTGTCACACAGTTTTTAACACTGACAAACAAATTGGGCGTAGCTGAGGCTACAGGGTTTAGTTTTATCTCCCCTGAGCTGAGTAATTCAGGGGTCTGCACTGATGGCGAAAAGGTATTAGCAACACTGCGTGAAGTGGTTCCCTTTGCAGTGCATGCAATATATTATATATTACACTCACACCACGGATCACATCTAGAAGCATTGGTGGGTATTTAAACTTGTAAGGCAGCTTGATCCACAGTTGATTGAAATGACACCTTTTGTATTCCCTCTGTAATAACATGGGGTTAAAGAGGGGTACCCAGTACTGTTTCCCCCTGTGACTCCCAGCCTCCCCATTGCGTCAGATGTAAAATAATGGTGATTAGTTCTTACTCTGACTCCATTAACAGGTGTCTGGTTTTCCACTGCATTCCTCACAAAAGCTCAAAAATCAAGCAACAAAATCAAGAAATTTCACAAGTCTATCCTACAAAGTGGCTTGCAGGTCATCTAAAATTCTTCAGAGGTTTCTGGGGTGCATGGCGATAAGAAGTAGACAGTTTATTTATTGTTTTTACTTTGTTTACTGATGTTATATCTACATGCACATAGGTTCCCTTTAGCTCCTTGAACAGCAAGAACCTTTTATTATTTTATCAAATTTCGATTTCCCCCTAATTTTAAACTGACGTTTGAGCTGATGTGTCTCAGCTCCTCACCATGAACCTCGCCACCACACAAGGTTAGGAGGATATGGAGATGCTGAGCGAAAGGGCCCACAAGGATGAGGCCTGGGTGAGTAGTTTGATATGAAGTGAGAGCCAGAGAATGGCGGACCAATGCTACGCCATTACGCTATGTCACACGCCATTCTTCCATTAAGAAACAACCAGTAAAACACATCGGGAACACTGAGCACAGGATCATGACATTGTAATGGAGATAAAGAAAGATTAAAGTGGGAAGGAAGACTACATCGACAAATAAAATGCCTTCTTCTGTTCTTTTGGGATTCAGGTGAAAATCACCTGCGATTTTATCCCTGGCCTCCATTCAAGTCACAACAAAGGTACAGAAAGCACTGAAAATTAGATACGAACATCGATGAGGAGCTTACGTATGAATCCATCCCCACTGATGTCCCATGTGTTCAGGAACATTTTGGCGAGCCGGAAAGGAGTAATTAATAAACTAATTAATAAAATTAAGATACAGACAGAATTTTAGATTTTTACAAATGTTCTCTCTCTTTTCTAACTTTATTATTTACCTTTACCACAGTTTACTGAATATCCACCCAAACAGCACGCTTTTGCATGTCATTATTGCTTTTCAGTAGCATTTATGACAGTCGTTGCCTAGTAACACAGGCAGTGAGCTGTTTAATTTTAGAAGAAAGTATATTGCGTTATTTAGATACCATGGACATGGAAATGCAAACCCATCAATAACATATCAAGAAATGTTTTGAGAAATTTTCATGAAAGCCAGAGACAACGCTGCTGTGCTTGCCTTCAACATTGATATCGTTTGAGTATTATGTGTCATGCCATCTGTGCCTATGGTGAGCCAATGAAACTATTTACTTTTAGGATTTTTTTTTGTTTTATTTTGTAGAAAGCATTTTTTCCTTGTCCTCACAGAAAACTGGGAATGATGATGAGTGAGGGGCTGTGCTCAGTATTTCATCAGCATTTCCATAATGTTTGACAGGAAACCATGCACCTCCCTTCCAGGGAACATTGAGGTTGTTATCCTACCTCTCATTGGATACATCAGTATCTTTCTCCAGAGCTAAATGAGACACATGCATTTAAATTCAGACAAACTGACAACAAAGTGTTGTCACAGACTGTAAAACATCAAAAATGTGTTTGTGTTACAGTCTCAGACAAATCTCTTCTATCTTCTCATGGTTCACTCAGATTACGCTGAGGAATCAAAAAAACAAACCACAACTTAAATGTTTGTGAAAAGTTTGGGGTTTAAGTTTACGTTGGGAGTCAGCCATTATTTAAATTATGACAATATTCTGAAACAGCATTGAAGAGAGCCCAAAAACCAAGATAGTTCTGACAGGAGAAATTATTTGAGTTTTGGCTAGAGGTATACATGTTCCTCTCAGGTGTTGCTGGCAGGTGACAAAATAAATAAATAACATAAAATGTAGTCCCTGCCAGGATTAAAAAACATAAATTAATGTAAGCATATACTGTCTTATGTTAAAAAAGAAACAAATGCTTTCATAATACTGTAAGTCAGTGAATCTTTACACAAGATATTGCACTCATGCACAATGACACATTCTTGGATGGTTATTACCGCAGAGGTGTTTTCTACATGCATGTGGTGTCCCCGAATAAAATGCACAAAATGACCTTATCACCAAGGTTAATAGTGCAGCATGTGTTATATGAGCCTAAGCACATCCTGTTGATACAGCATGTGTAGCATGAGTTTAAGCACATTCTGGTGATACAGCATGTATAGCATGAGTTTAAGCACATTCTGGTGATACAGCATGTGTAGCATGAGTTTCAGCACATCCTGGTGATACGGCATGTGTAGTTTGAGTTTAAGCACATCCGGGTGATACAGCATGTGTTATATGAGCCTAAGCACATCCTGTTGATACAGCATGTGTAGCATGAGTTTAAGCACATCCTGGTGATACAGCATGTGTAGCATGAGTTTCAGCACATCCTGGTGATACGGCATGTGTAGTTTGAGTTTAAGCACATCCGGGTGATACAGCATGTGTAGTATGAGTTTAAGCACATCTTGTTGATACAGCATGTGTAGCATGAGTTTCAGCACATCCTGGTGATACAGCATGTGTAGAATGAGTTTAAGCACATCCTGGTGATACAGCATGTGTAGTATGAGCCTAAGCAAATCCTGGTGCTGTTACAGTTGTTCCACAATCCCAGCACCTAAACCACATTAATCGCAGTACAATCCCAGTGCCTTAACCACCACACTACCTGCAGCCCTGACGTGGAGTTCCATCCAGACTTCTATCCATGGGCAAAGAATACAAACATTAAAGTGTGACAAACTCACAGGCAGCTCATTTCTATGAAGCTCCTGAATAGCAAGGCAATTAGTTTAGATTACACGGCAGTGTCAGGTTGCATTAGTGCTCATCACAAACGATGTGACAGGGAGACAGGGCCATATGAGTAGGGGTGTCAACCTGCTGTCATGTAGCATAGGCTTATTTAGGCAGAATCATTATTATAACACAAAATTCATTATTTACTTGTTTAATAGATGCTCTTATCCTGAGCGACTTTTATAGCTTATAATTACCCATTCCAACCATGCATCCAGCTGGCAATGCTGGTTTTGGTAGCATTGGAAACTTTTCAGTTACAAGCCTTAGCCTGTTGGCCACTGTTGTCTAAGATCCCCTTTGAGGGGAAACCTCTAAACATATTGGGCAAATGTGCTTTTTAAAGCTTCTTTGCCAACACTTCTCTATTAGTAGGCCAACCCCCCGTTGTCATGGTCCCGTCTGGCGGGCAGCACAGTCTCAGGTCACCTCCTTCGTTTAGTGTCTTTCCTCTTGAATCTCACAACATGCTTGAATTTGTATTGGTATGCTGCCATAGTTTATTCCTGCTGAGGCTGCGTACTGTCAATAAATTTCCCCTTGCTCATCAACTGATGACCATATTTTGCTCTCTTAACCCGGCATGGGGGAGATTGCTTTAGGGAAGTGTTGCGGGACCTTTTTTCAGTTTGCAGTGCTCCCAATTATTTAAAAAAAGACATCAAAGTAGACCCTTTAAAAGGCTCTTGTAAAGCAGTCTGGTGAATTAAGTATCTAGGCTGACATTTAAATGACGGGGTTAAATAGATCACAGGTAAAGAATATGGCTGTGCTCAGAGGAAGGTAGCAAGCTTGGTAATTGAACAAGTGGTAATTAAAGTAATTAAATAATGAGTAATTGAATATATGTGCCATGGGAAATGGAATCCATGGTGCGCCAAAGATGTTTGACTGAACTGATGAGTGGAGCAAAGACTGCGGCTTTGTGTGCTGTAGTGATGTATTAAACCTCCATAATACTAACATCTGATAATACTGCTGAGACCCTGCGCTCGGAAACACCAGGGGAAAGAAGTAAAAAAGCACGCTCAGTCCAGGGAATATGTCTCTTGGAGGACTTTTCAAGAACGATCAAACGTGAATCATCCCAGGGTACCTCCTCAAATGTAATTAGTGCCGTATAATTAGCAACTAATTACACTTTATGATGAATTAATATACTTCAACTAATTCCCATTTATACACAGACAACAGGACAAAAAAAATATGTTCCCAGTAATTATGGGTGAGGGCTGGAGAAACAATGAGTGCTTCCCTTTGTTAAACGGAAATGTTTATTTTATTTTTTTGAATGATGAACTGAATGATGCTGAGGCTGTATTTACATTTTGACAATGTCACTGACTGAACGGTGAAATAATGGCAACTTCGTTCCTGCTGCTTTACTGTAAAACTTGTCAGCAACTGAAGAGATTCGCAACTAACGCAAAACTGTATGAGCAGGATTCAAGATAACAGAAAGATCACTGTGTGCTAATTCAAACAGACCATATGTAGACCTAGGTGATGACCCAGGACGAGCCGCGCGGTCGTAGGGAAATGAACCGCAAACGTTTGTTGCTAGCAGCGTTTGCGAAGACAATGACTTCCCTGCATTGTTCTCTACTCCAGCTTTACCAGTCTTTGAGTTTTGGAGCTCAGTACCTTCTCAGACTCTTTTTTTTTTTGTGTGCGTATGCTCGTCCGTTGGCATGACAGCATCATACAATTAATTGTAGATGAGAAAGTGTGCGGACTGTGAGCAGGTCATTTTCTTTCTGGAACTACATTCTAGCCATGTGTTAATGGGATTTTAATGCACACCTTCTACCAGAAATCACCACTTTTGTGAGTTTATAAGTACATTTTTGTGGTACTTGCAGTGCCCGCTCTTCTGCAATTTCAGATTCAATTTAAAAGGTGTCAGTAAAACAGAACAGTGAAAATAGTTTTACAATTGTGATTTGTTGTGTTCTATAAGAATGTTGCATCAATAAACAGATAAGTTAGGAAAATAACCATTTTTATTACTATTTAAAATGTTATCACATTTAGGCAATTCATAGTCAGTATTCAACCACATGTACACAGGTTATTATAATGTACCTCACCTCCAACGGCAGTTGGATGGGTGCAGAGCAGCCAGTGGGTGTTAAATTGCATTTCCCTGTGCCTGAACATGAAAAAACTATGAAAATTTCTTTCAAGAATCCTAAGTACCTGTGGATGCCAGCATTGCAAGAAGGATATGTCCTGTCCCACGATGATCATATGATCAGTTTATAAATGGATTTGTTGTATTTTTGTTTGTTTGTTTGTTTGTTTTTTGTATGAACCCATCATGATTATGCAGTCAGTTTAATTATCCTGTCTAAATTACTGTCATTAACCTGTCCAAATGAATACTTTTCTCTTGGAGCTAATGCATGCTCTTCTTTGTATTTGTAGTTGCCTCAAAGGCTGTGTCTGGTGATGTTTCTCTTATTTGTTACTTGTGTACCTATATTGGTGGACAGTAAGTTCGGGCTGTTCCTGTGTTCCTAGTCTCGCTGTTGCGGTTACAATAAAACAGCAGACATCAGTACCAACAGCTTCTGGGAAGAGAGGTATAGAAACCAGTCCAACATTAAATACAGAAAATGTCCTTCTGAATGAAGGCACCCAGGAGAACATCACCAGTGATTGTTTTAAGCAAGTTTCATCACTGTGAGGGGCAAAGACACTCTGCAAGGCTTCAGAGCAGACAAGGACACACAGCTGGTCGAAAGTAGGCCACATTTATAGATGCAGGTGTAAACTTTGCAAAAAAAAGACAAAATGTCCACATAAACCGCGGTACCCAGCCAGTGTGGACCGTGACCAAGAGCAGAAGGAGTGATGAGCCCACGGAGGGCCCCCAAGAAGGGTCGGGCCACCCTTTTAAAAAATGAAGTTAGCAAGAAGTGGGGTTCCCTCTTTCTGTTCAGTGAGCGTGTACATATGGAAGAGAGGCCGTTGCAGTGTGTGGTTTTTCTGGTGCCCAGCTAGGAGTCTTCTGGAAGTGCAAGGACAATTAACAAGCTCTGGATCCAGTTGGCAAGGCAAGGGTCAATTTGAAATTTTGGCAGATGATTTGTTGATCTGCTAACTAAGCTAACTGAGGAGGAAAAAGTATTCCAGCTGTGGGAAGAATATTTTTGTCCGATGATTTATCTGGCTAAACAAGCGAGGGTAGGTGGAAATAAAATGCGTCTCAAAACAACAAAACTAGTAGCAAATTAAAAAGCTTATGTCAGTGACCACCCACGTTGACTAGCTAACAGGAAAAAAATAAACAAATGCAAAGACTGATCTTTTTAAAACCGAAAGACTTTTACCTAAGACATCCCTGGGAGAAAAAATGAAAAATAAAACCAAGTGCAGAGTGCACATCCTGCTCTTACTCTCCCGCCCAGCCGACTACATTTCTCCCGTCTATATACACACCGCTCTCTCCTCCAGAGGCCCTGAAGCCTAAAATGCACCATGCACCCCCTAGGATGGGTTGTGGAGTTAGAAGATTTCCCACGGCCAAGCTCCATACAGGGTCAGATGCAACGTAGCTGACATGGTAAACTAAGATGCAGCGAGTCTTCTGCGTTCGTCAGTCGTTTTTCTGAGGTTAAGTTTGTTCGCATCGGAGCATTGAGTTGGCCGTTCTTTCAGTACATTCAAAATGATTACACGCTTTGTTGATACAAACCTGTAGGTTTAATAACTTAATTAAAATAATTTGATTATTTTTCTCTCTTTCTTAATACAAAGCTCTTAAGACTGTATAGTACTACCTTATTTGAAAAAAACGTAAGATCTCTGGTATTTACAGTCAAGTAGAGGTACATGCCATTTCTTATCTACCACAGTGTGCCCAGAGTAAAGTTGTGCCTGTTTCCCTGACAACTGATTTCCTTCTGGGAAATAATTTTTAAAAATCAACTGCCTGAGCTCAAGTCCCCTGGATTTATGTAGAAGTGCACTATTTTCTCTGTTCCGTGGATGACAATGGAATCAGAACATTCTACCGGAGCAGGCATTTGCATTATGAGAAATTAGGTTAGGTGCTAAAGAATTATGTACAGCAATTTGTTGATATACAAGCCGAAAAAATTTGGGGTTAAATCCATGCCCCCTTATTGGAAACTCAAAAGCTCTTTGATTGTAAGTTTGTACTCTATTGTAAGCTATTAACCAAGCACCAGAATTTTGATAGGGTAGATACAGCCGGTGGTAGCAAAATTGGGAAGAAGCATTAATGTGGTACAGGGCATCTGTGTGGTGAAGTAGGTAAGGAGTTGGTCTTATGTCTAAAAAGCTAAAGGATCACATCAAAGCAGTCACTTTTGTTGTGAAAGGCACTTAGCATAACCCTCTTCAGTAAATAACTATATTTAGGTTTTATTCCATTTTGGAATTCTGCACAGTTCTCTCGGTCTCTTGCTCTCCTTCAGAAACCCGCAGACCAACGCACTGTCTTGTTGTTTATCTTTCGAAGTACAGCCAAGGGTGCGTATTCATATTGGTCTAATTATAGAAAGTGACCCGCCAGGCCACTGTGGGAAGTAAAGTCGTGCATTTCTCTGAAGGTAACAGGACACACCTTCAGTACTGATAACGTGAATGCTCTTCAGGGCTCATCATGAATGACACAACTCAAAAGGCAGCAAATCCTGGACAGATGTATCACCTGACACAGGAAACGCTCGTCCTGAGACAAAGGTCAAACAGGCGTAGCCAGATGATGATCCGCACTCCCAAACGAAATTTAATTGCATCTGACCTCAAATCTCCCAAAACTCCATCTCTTTGTCAGTAAACAACGTTTTAATTATTAACGATTGTCCATCTACCGTATCCAAATGAACTCTGGATCTGATACTGATGAGCCGTTTCAAATGAATTAATCTTTTAAGTGAACAAAACTGTATCACTGACTCAAAAGAATCAACAATGACATCACTGAAAAGAACTATACTTCCCATCACAAGTATCCAAACCTGGTATAGATAGTAGCTAATGCTCCCTGACATTCTGACGATCTGACATTGTGGTGTTTAGATTTTTGATTACGATTACAACACGCTGCTTTGGATGAGCCCAAAATCGCACACTTACTCTTAATTTTTGTTCCCAGAATCTATTTCTGTTTACTTCTCAATTTGTTCAAACCATCAGAGAAAATAGGTAGCCATGACAACGGGGTAGTATGTGTGTGTGCAGGTAAGCAAAAGGTTGGTAACAAGTTAGATAGTTTAATATTGAGGTAAATATATTTGGATATGATATATCGACTCTAAAATGTGTAATTTCCTTTACTGATAATCGTGGAATTTTTATATCTGTAGTCTGTAGTAAATGCTTAAGTAGTAAGATAGCTACATCCATCGAAGAAATTTCTAACTTTGAAGCAGTGATTTAGATTTTTCATCTTAAACTGAAAAAACATTTATATTTGAGGAAGGATTTAATGTCCAGAAAGGTCCACATGAAATTAATTAATGGAGCAAATAATGAGGCAACAACAAATGATCAAAGCTAGCCTCACTAGTCAATCACAAGAAAGGAGCACAAACTTAGATCTCAAGTCAAAGGCAACATGTGTTCTCAAGATCCTTGTGAGCTTGGAAGACCAGTTCACAGAGCAATAAGTATTGCACGGATACTGGAAAAAAAGTGTGTATGAATAAATAAATACATGAAAACATAAAGATATTTACACGTGTCGCTCAGTAATTACACATTGTTTCCTTAAGTAATGAACAATTCATCAACCTCATAAAAATGTATGGCTGGTGCAGCTTTTTAGAGTAGGTAAAAATGTAATCCTTTCAGCCTTTGAATATGCAATTTGTTCAGCATTTATAAATATTTTTATGTCCTAGGGGTGTTTTTTGTTACATTGAACTGTGCAATTTGCTCAAATCTTTGAAGACTTTAAAAAAGAAAATTAGCTTCATAATTAAATTATGTTTTAAATTATAATAAGTTATAAATATTTATACGTAAATTTTCACAATAAGCCTCATCTAGAGCAGCTTATTTTCCCTTCTAGAGACTCATCGCGGTGTCCCTGAGTCGAGGGTGTGTCCGTGGTGTTTTTAGGCTGTGCTGGTGCTTTTTGAATGCGTGTACCGTGTGTATTTTCTCAAAGCTGTAGAAAAGTCACGTTTTGAGAAACGTGGTAGATAACATTTAGACAATGTGCAGGACCTGGATCATGAAGGCCAAGACCCAGGAGCTTCTGCTTGCTCTGCATCTCATCCCTGGTCGCTGCACGTGAAACCGCAGAGCCGGTCTCTCGATGGCACTCCTGCTGCGAGGATTCAAGGGGGTGTGGCACGGTGCCCGGCATTTGGGCTTTGATGTGGCCCCGTCGAGGGGGAAAACTGTGCTTTCCTGTTTTAACCTGTTTCAAGTTCCCTTTTCAACAGATCTCCAACAGATAACGTTCTTTTTTATTGGCGTAGGGATAGCGATTTTACAGAGGGGCAAGTCTTAAGAATGAGTTATTGTCCCTTTTATAACCTTCTATTATTGTCTGGAGATGAAGTTAGCCATAGCTCCTCCCAAAATATTGTAATGCCCAAAGCTGTCTATGATTTGAAAACTTAAGAGATTGCTCACCAGCCAAAAGTTCCCACAGATCTATGGATCTGCACTCTGTCTGCAATTCCCAGCCCTATGGAGTGTTTTTCTGACTTTGGACCTTATGTTGTTAAATGTCAACAAAGTCATTAAACTTAAATTATGTGAGGACTATCGTATATAATTATCAAGACTTTACAGTTTTTATTTTCATCTTGCAATAAGATTCTTTCTAACGCGATGCATTCAAGTTCAGCTTTCCCCTGTGCCTTTTTAAAATGAAAACTAAAAAGAACCAGGGAAAGTACTGTTACCGAAGTTGTCCTACTGAGGATCTCTGTGGGGGTTAGAATTAGCATGCGTTATCAATGCTTTATGCTCACAGTTTGCATCTTCCGTCCATTTAACATCACATAACGATTAGCATAATACAAAACCTGCAGATGAAGACGCAAGTAAATATTCCCGGAACGCTGCTGTGCAGAGAGGTTAATAATTCCGTTCATCGGTTTCTGACTCAAATGGTGATCCTTGATGCAAACAGTGAGACCGTCCATTTCGGCTCTTTAAGGCAGTGTGCACTCAGTTAAATTCCCTGCGAACAAAGACTTCCCAGCAGGTATCGCAAACCTAATGCATGTGCTGAGAGCCATTTAAACACAGGAAAATATTAAACGGATGAAAAACTTTACAAGGTTTCTTCTTATCGCAGTGTATGATCTCCTCATGCTTTGATTGAGGATTAAATTTAGTCATGGATTACGTTCTGAGGACTTGACAAAGCTGAGAATGCGGACTGTGGGCCAGGGTGCATCTGGATTTACAGATAGAAGCAAGGCAGGAATCGGAGATTTGGTGTAAAACTCAGCAACACTGCGTGATTGGGTGACTGCGTACTCCTTGCGTGAATCTGACGCTGGATTTAATCTCATTACCAAGTGTTACTCTTCCCTGTTGTGTACGTTGCTAGAGAAACGCTTCTCTCTTTTCCTGCTCTCCCGCTAGGATCCCCCCATTCCTCCACAAACATTGTCAGCACAGTTATTGTTTTCTCTGTTCCACAGGGACTGTTGTTTTAGCCAGCTGGTCGGAGTGCGTTTCGCTCAGTGTATCGTCCAATTGCGCCTGTTATGAAAACACAGACACTGGTAATATAAATGTGTCCATGACTCCATAGCCCTCCTTGTCACGGTTAAGGCCAGGCTCCCTGTCATACTTCCCTCAGCACCAGAAGCACATGTCCCCGCCACAAATTTCCCATCACTGGGAGGTCAGCAAGCATCCGTATCTCTGCAATGGGGCTCACAGATACACGCCATTCAGTTTTAATGTAAAGGTACATGCAACTGTTTGAAATGTACTTAGGGCTATTGTAGATTTTCAATACATATAGTGAAAAGTTTGAGAACACTAAAAAGTATCTCTGTCAGCTTTTAGTTTTTTTTTTCCTGAGGTAAATAGCATGTTACCTAATTAACCTTAACCTAATTAACAGGTGAGGGTACATGATCACTTTAAACAAAGGTAGCATTAACAAAGGTTTTGCCAGTCCTTGAATCAGATTTTTAAAAATGTATTTACAGAAACTTAAACGACACACTACATAGTCAATTATGGAAAAAAACGCCTAGTTTCCATTAAGTGTACTCTAACTTTTGAATGTATATGTTGTAACAAGGCAGTCAGTAGGGAATCTGTGCCTCCACCCCCCTGTTTTAGACCCGGCAGTGTGACATTCCTTACCTCTAGCTGATTGCCAACAGTCCACAGCTTTGTAATTGTTACAGCTGGAGGCAATGGTTCAATCAGCAACAGTACAAAAGGCTGCTGGTTTGTATGGCCAGGGTTTATAACTAACTGGAAAGTTTGGAGGGTGAATTTGGAACTGAACT
Source organism: Hiodon alosoides (assembly GCA_025775065.1). Lineage (NCBI taxonomy): Eukaryota > Metazoa > Chordata > Actinopteri > Hiodontiformes > Hiodontidae > Hiodon > Hiodon alosoides. The sequence continues at coordinate 67 of JAOYSI010009124.1, read as the reverse complement.
GAACTGAACTGAACTGAACTGAACTGAACTGAACTGAACTGAACTGAACTGAACTGAACTGAACTGA